>JAPTJF010000780.1:0-14083 GCA_029339195.1 Micractinium sp. NFX-FRZ
GGGGCAGGTTTACGGATTTGCAACTCCAAGGTTTCGCGCATTCCGCGGGTCTGACGCCCCACGGAGCCTTGATGTGTGGATCACATCACATTCAAACGGCACGCACGGCGGGGGGGCGCGGCCCTGCGCCAAACGGGATCGCCAGCTGGCGGCTGTTCGGCTGAGCGGCCAGCTGGTGCATTCCGCCTGCCATCTGGCACCCAGCTCCTGCCATCTGGCATGCATCGCCGGCCATCTGGCATGCGCGTGGCGAACAGTTCTGCACTGTCAGCCCTGGTTGTGGGCCTGGTGCCCAGCGGCCCTGGCGCTGCCAGCACACACACACCCTCCAGCACATGCGGTATCACTTGCATGCCCTTGGATCGCGACCCTGTCTGAGACGCAACTCCTGGGGTGCAGTGCAGGTGCAGTCGGGTCAAAGTGCGGGGCAGGGGCGGGCCCACCAAGGCGGGCGGCCTCTGGCAGCACACACCCGGGGGGCGGGAGCAGGGTTGCAAGGGTTCAAGGGGTTCACGTGCAGCAAAGATGCTCGTTGGTCGGTGTTATTGATGAGCAGCATGGGCGTACGGCATGCTCGCTTTTGACCCTCCCACCAGCCCCCCTGCCGCAGACGTGCTCCTTACCGTGCCCGCTGACAGGCAACCGTGCGCTGGCTGCAGAAACCAGCTGCATTTGTTTGTTGCTCAGGAGGTGAGAAGAAAAGCGAAGCTCTTCAGCAGCAAGTTGCATGCATGCAAATGCTGCCCTTTGCTGCCACATCATGCCGCACCCGCCTGCCGGCACCAGCGCAGCGCGGGCCGGGCTGCGCGGCAGCTGGTGAGAATGCCTGGGGAAGCCCCATCGGGGGATCAGACGCCTGGCATGTCCTCCACTGTGTGCAGCGGTGCTGCCCGCGGCCTTCCAACGCGAGCTGCAAGCAGCCGGCCAGCGCACCCTCCCCAGTCAGGACGGTCTTCCGGCTCGTCCGAGGCCCGCCTGACTTCAAAGTCATATTTCTCAGTCCAACGTGACCAGCTGTTCAGGACCCGCGGCGCGGTCCCACGATCGCGGCGAGCACTCCGCAGGTTAGCGGCTCGCTTCCTGGGGGCCGTGTAGCGCCGGAATTTGGGCTGCCCATGTGCCAGGTTTGTGATCAGAGGCAGTGGGAGGCATGCCGGGAGCTGCCCGAAACGCTGCGGGCTGCCGCCGCTACCTCCACCGTTGCTGCCCTGCCTGCCGCCTGCCTCTGCGGCGGCCCGCCCGCCGCCGCCCGCCCATGCCGTCCCATACCTGCTTCCCACCCCTGCAGCATGGCTCCTGCCGCCCTCATAGATGTGCTGGTGGCCGACATCGGCGGCACCAACTGCCGCTTCCAGGTGTGGCAGCTGGACGCGCACTACCGCCCCTCACGCATGGTGGTCGAGCAGGTGAGGCAGGCTGCTTGCCCACAGGCCAGCAGAGGCAGCCGGCTGGCCGTTGTGCTTACTCAGGGCTGGCTTGTGCTTGTGCGACGCGGTTGGTGATGGCTGGCGGCAAGAGGGAGGGAGGGGTTAGGGTGGACAGCTGAGCATGCGCTCCGGGCAGCATTCCACGCCGCGCCCTGGCCGGTCCCCTGGTCCCCGACGCTTGCTCTGCTCACAGACCCTCCCTCCCTCCCCACCACTCATCCTTTACCCTTCTATCTTCACCCCTCCCTCTGCCCGCAGTTTTACCCCACCAAGGACTACCCCCACTTCCAGGATGCCCTCGCAGAGTTCCTGAAGCTGGAGGTGCTCAGGTGGGTGGGTGGAGGCGATCAGCGCCTCCTTGTGTTAGTGGTGAGAGATGCTGTTGCCTTTTCTTGTTGCCTTTTCTTGTTTCCTTTTCCTCATGGCAGAGGAGGCCTGGGGTCTTTGCTGTCTTGACAGCCGGGGAGGCCTCTGTCGGAAAGCGGGAGCTGCTGGAGCCGGAGATGCTTGGGGCATGGGCACACGGGAGCCGAGGGTGGCCAACATGATGTAGTGCAGGGAGTGGAGCGGGCAGCCCAGTTCCGCAGCCTGCCAGGCGAGCAGCAGAGCCGTGCGCAGCGCCGCCAGCGGACCGCTGCTTCGTGCTTAGTGTGCCGTCTGCACAAGCACTCAAACTAAAGTGCCTGCCCTGCCCTCTGCGACCCTCTGCGCCCGCCCGCAGCGGCGGCGCCCGCCCTCGCGCCGCCGCCTTTGCCTGCGCCGGGCCCGTGAAGAACAAGCGGTGCACGATGACCAACCTGGGGTGGACGATTGACGCAGGTGCCTGAACTTGCACTGCCTGCCATTCATACATGTGGCTTTTTGGGGGGCGGGCACGGCGCCACGGCTGCTGCCAGCGCGGGATGGCTGGCTGGCTGGCAGCACACGCATGCATGGGTGCTGCCGTGGAAAGGCTCTTGTGGCAGGCACTGCCTGGGGTAAGCGATTGACGCGCGCCTAGCACCAAGCTGCTAGCCTGTGTCGCGCTGCTGGCTCAGCTGCTCACCTTCCTGTGCTCACGTCCTCCCCCTGCCTGCCACGCCTTCACCCGCCCCCTTGCCCGCCCTCCAGCCGAGGTGGAGCAGCAGTTTGGCATTCGCAGCACGGTGCTGAACGATTTTGAGGCGGTGCGTGGGCCAAGGGGGAGGGGCCCATGTTCGTAGACGAGGCCGGCTGGGTGGGAGGAGGGCTTGAAGCGAGGGTCCGGAACCTGGGGAGGGGCAGCTTGTGAGGAGTCTGTAGCGCATGCATGCACACATGGAAAGGCCTGCGGGCGCAGAGGGCCTGCGTGGGGCCTCGGCGCCCCAACCATCTCACCATCGCCACCTCTCCCTTCACCTGCCCTCCGCTCGACGCGCAGGTGGGCTACGGCGTGCCTGTGCTGACCGAGAACGACCTCATCGTGCTCAACGATGTGCCGGTGGAGGACAAGGTGCGGGGGGCCATGCATCACTCCTGCTGCTGCTGCTGCTGCTGCTGCTACTGCTGCTGGCGGTGGTGCTGCGTCGCCGGTGCGCGAAGGGAACAGCTGCGAGCGCAGCAGCCTGGACGGTGGCGGCAGTAGCACGGTTTGCGCGCAGCGGTGAGGTGACTGAGAGAGGCAGATCGACTCTGCGGCATGGGAGGGATTTAGGGTCTGCCACGTCCTGGAGCCCCCACACACCGTGCTGGCCATGGCCCGCCCCCTCCTCCCCGCCTGCTTGCCCGCCGCCCGCAGGGTCCCAAGGCGGTGCTGGGCCCGGGCACGGGTCTGGGCGAGGCCACGCTGTTCTGGGACGACAGCACCAACAACTACAAAGTGCACGCCTCAGGTAGGTAGGGCACCAACAGCTGCAAGGTGCATGCCTCGGGTAGGCAACCTGTCGGGCTGGGCACCTCACGCTGTGGTGTGGGTGTGTGGTGTGGTGCCAGCATGGCAGGCGGCTCCGTGTCGACAGCACCAGCAAGGGTGAAGCACGTGTCGGGCTGGTCCCGGTGTGGTCGGCACCATGTTGCATTGCACGGCAACCCCCGTACCGCAGCCGCTCTTGCACGGCCGGCCGGCCAGTTGGGTCCGCCCCCTGGCCACCTCACCCACCCCACCCTGCCCCGCCCCGCCCGCGCCGTGCTGCCATGCAGAGGGGTCCCACGCCACGTTTGCGCCCCGCGGCTGGAAGCAGCGCGCCCTCCAGGCGCACGTGGAGCAGGAGCGGGGCCACTGCTCGGTGGAGCGGGTGCGTGATGTAATGCACTGGGGCACGCTGTTCTTCGGTGCCCGTGCGGGTGGGCGTGTGAGGGCCCATGCCCGCCGCCCTGTGACGCCGACTGGCCCAGCGCTGCCTCCCGTGCCCGCGCACACCTAGAGAAAACAAAGGAGCGGGGAGCGCCCGCCCCTCGCTCGCCTCCGTCCATGCGCCACCCCTCACTCGTCCCTGCTGCACGGCCCCCTTGCCATGTGAGTGCCAGCCGCTGCGCCCTCCTTGTTGCACACACTCAACCGCTGCCCTGCCCGCCTGCCTGCCTGCCCGCCTGCCCGCCTGTGCAGGTGGCCTGCGGGGACGGCATCACCCGCATCTACAACTTCCTGCGCAGCGACGAGCCCAGCCAGTACCCGCAGGTGTGGGCCGCATCAGATCAGGCCTGGCCAATGCATGTGCACATGTGTGCATGGGGTTTTCTCAGGCGTGCACATATCCACGGCCAGTGGCGGTGCGTTCCTCCGCACGGGCCACCCCTCCCTGCCACGTCTCTGCGTGACGTCTCTACCCTGGTGCAGCTCCGTGGCACTGCCGCAACACACCACTCGCTTGTGTCGCCCTGGGCAGGCCCTCTGCCCCTGGCCTTCCCCTCAGAGCACCGCATGGAATGTGGTATCCAGGCAGCCTGGGCCCCACCCTCCGCCCCTTCTTTTGCCCCTGGCCTCACCCACCCCTTCCCCACCCCACGGGCTCCCCCTTCCCACAGGACCGCATGGACCGCACCAAGCAGGTGACCCCCGCTGACGTCACCATCGCTGGACTGGACAAGAGCGACCCAATTGCAGGTGCGTGTGTATGTGGAAGGGGGCGGCCCACATGCCAGCTGCGCGCGGGAAGGGTGCAAATCGGGGGCACCAGGCTGGGCCAGGAAGAGCACCTCAGAAGCCAAGGGCGTGCCTGTCCCCTAACCCTGGCACAACTCCCCCCTATCGCACTCCTGACGCGCATCCCACCACTCCCTATCACTGCAGCCTATCACTGCAGCCGCCGCCACTGCCGCTGCCGCTGCACTGCACACCCTGCTGCCTTTGTCGCCGCCGCTGCTGCTGCCGCCGCTGCTGCTGGTTGACCAGCCTCCCTCCTCCCTGCTTGCTGCTGCCTGCTGTGCTGCAGTTGAGGCCCTGGACATGTTTCTGTCCATTGTGGGTGCGGAGGCGGGCCACATGGCGCTGCGCAGCCTGGCATCCGGCGGCGTGTACATCTGCGGGGGGATCTTCCCAAAGGTGGGTGGGCAGGTGACCTCTTCTGCTTGTAGTCTAGCCCCTCTTGTCCAATCTCTAGAAGGGCGCATGTGGCGAGGCATGCATGTGACGCGGTCCACGTCAGTGGGTGCACGCTCTGCGGCCCTCAAAGAAGCCGGGATTACATGTTTGTTGCCTTCCGGGGGTGGGGTGCAGCATGTGCGTGTGGGCAGCACCCACATCCATGCACCCTCTCACAAATCGTGGGGTGCCGGGCAGTAGCCGTGGGCAGGGCTGCGGGGTGGTTGTGCAGCGCGCCCTGCCCCTCACATTCACCCCCTCCGTTGCGCTCTCCTCTGCCCAAACTCGCCGGAGCCTGCCCACCCTGCAGCGTGAGTGGGCAGGTTGGCGTGCTGGAGTCCAATGCGTCCTTCTCCAGCCACCCCTCGATGTCAACCCCCTTACCTCCCCTGCCTGCTCCCACTCGGAATGCACGGCCCGCAGGTGCTGGAGCGGGTGAAGGCGGGGGGAGTGCTGGAGGCCTTCCTCTGGCGCGCCTCACGCTTCCACGACAAGGTGAGGGGGGCTAGGGAGGGCTGCAAAGTGTACCAGCGGGGGCGGCAGGGGGGTGGGGAGGCAGAGGTGCATGACATCCGTGCATGGGGAGGGGAGTGGAGGGGAGGGGTACCGTGTGACGGCGCAACAGATTAAGCCGCCCACTTCCCTGGCGGCCCCTCTGCCTGCTCAGCCCCTGCCCTGCGCCCCTCCCTCCCACGCACCTCCACCCCCAACCGGGCAGGTGCTCAAGGACATCCCCCTGTATGTGGTGACCGAGGAGAAGATTGGGCTGCTGGGCACGCGGGAGCAGGCGATCCGCATCGCCCAGGGCCTGGCCATGGACAGAACCATCGCCACATGAAGCCCTGCTGCATGGTGCACCGGCTTGACCCGAGCCTGACGCTTGCGCCTGGAGTGGGGCGCGGGCAGGGCTTTTCGACTCGTGCCTTTGGCGCTTCCCCTCCCCCTTAGGCCACAAACTCGGGCGGGCTGGGCAAGGCTGCGCTGTGCCGCCTACTGCTTGGCCACGGGCAAGACCTTGCCATTTGAACCTTGAACCTGCCAACTTGGGCCAACCTGACCCGCTCGGCCTTGCACATGACCAACCAATCAGCCTCTCAGCATCATCATGATGTTCTGTTGCCCTCCAGTGCTCCGCTGCCTGCACATACCCCTTGCACATCTGTGCCGACCTGGCGTCACTCCTGATCTGAACCTGTGATTACAAGAACCCAAGCGGCGACAGCCGGCTGGGCAGGGCATGAAAGTGGTTGGTTGGCAGGCCGGCTGCCGGCCCGTGGGCAGAAGGGCAATGCTGAGGGGAGACTCAATGGGGACAGGCATAGCAGCACAAAAGCAGGGGAGGGAACGAATGTGACGGAGGCAAATACGCGCAGGGTGTGCAGCGGTTCCGGCGGGGGACTGAGGGGCACAGCAAAGCAGAGGCCCTGAAGCATGCTCCACACGGCACCACGCTCTGCCCAGCTCCAGTGTGCCGACGAAGCAGGAGAGAGTGAGCAGGAGAAAGTGAGCTGTGGTTCGAACGCGAGATGCGCCAAAGTTCAAATGACGTGCACACTGCAGCATGCGTGTCACTTCGCAGGTGCATTGTCAGATACTGACGGCGGCAGGGGCTGCTGTCCCCGGCGGCCCTCAAAAAGCAGAGCCAGTCACTGAATTTAAGCGTCTGCCTGCGGCGCCGCCACTGCCAGCCAGTCTGCAGTCTCACTCATCAGCTTCCCTCGGCCAGGCCTGCACCAGGGCACAGCAGCAAGTTGGGTGGTCACCAGCATGAGGCGGCAGCTCGTGTCGCTGTCACACAGAGGCACAGGCGAGCGGGAATTGGGGCGGCACTCTCCGATGCACCACCTGCCACGCCCTGCCATGACTTCTTGTCCCTGCCCTGCAGCCACTGCTTTAAGTGCTTGAGCAGCACTGCACACCGCCCTGTTCTGCCCCACCGACCGCCCGCACCCTTGAACCCCGGCCCACCCTCGCTCCCGATGGCAACCCCCCCTGTCCAAGGGTGGCTTGATCATGATCTCACCACCCACCACCATTCCGCATGTGTGACACCCCTGCCTGCCCTACCCACCCTCGCGCTTGATGACGTCGATGCCCGCGTTCATGGTGTTGATCATGAGCACCAGCGTTTCATACAGGTCCTTGGTGATGGGCACGCCGTCCTGCAGCTTCCACCCCTCCTCAAAGGGAGGCGGCAGTGTCAGCTTGGGCACCTGCAGCGGGGCGTGGCGGGGCGGGGGTGGCAGCGGGAGGGCGAGGTGAGGTGCGGGACGGTGGGTGCTGGTGGCGACAGCACTGGCATGCACGGTTCACGCTGGACCAGCTGCGCAGGCCGCAGACACAAGCAGCACGCTCTTGTTCAGGGGCGCATACGCCGTGCACTTCACGCAAGTGTCTGTTACACACAGCTATGAGAGGCGGCGCAGCGCTGCGCCTGCTGCCATGTGCTGTGCTGTGACGCCGGCCCGCCCTTACCGTCTTCTCGTGCACAGGCTCCGTGTACTGCCGCTTGTCGAACTCCCACACCTTGGTGCCGTTGGGCGCGTTGAAGATGGAGCCCCAGGTGTAGTGCATCTGCCGGGGTGAGATGGGGCGGGGTGGCAGCAACGTCGGGGCCGGGCATGACGGTGGCAGCGGTGAGAGAACGTGTGCGCTAGATGCAGGCATGCGAAGCTGAAGAGGCAAAGCTGACACAAGCAGCGGAGACCGGGCAGCGCGTTGGGGTGTGCTGCGCCCAGTACCCGCTGCTTCCCCCATCCTCGCCGCAGCACAAAACGAAAATGCGCGGCACCACCCACCAGGTGTGCCTTGCCCATTTTGTGGTCTGCCGGCGGCTGGATCATGGTCACGCTTTCGGGAGGCTCCTGCAGGCAGCAGTGGCACAAAGCAGCAGAGCGCCCCAGCAGATGTCAGGCAGGCCAGGGAAGCAGCACTCCCTTTGCCTGCCCGCGGTTGGCGGTGACAGGGTGGGGCCATGAATGAGCGAGCTGTTGATCAGGTGCCCGACCTTGCAGCCCCTTCCCTCTCTGCTGGCCACTGCCGAGCAAGTTGATTGCGACTGGGAGGTGGTGAGCATAGCGAGCACGCAAGCAAGCACCAGGAGCTGCCAGTCATGCAAAACTCCTTTTGAATGCCTCCATGCATGCCGCTCCCTTCCCCCACTGCCCCCACCTCACATCCGCGTCCAGCATCGTGCTCTTACCAAGCACTCACTCAGCCCCCCTTTGCTGCCCCCAAGAATCCACAAGAGAACTGGGCGCCCCACCCCTCCTCGGGTGCATGCCCCTTGCCTTTCCCCCTCGAGGCAGGCCCTGTTTGCCCCTAGCAGGCCCCCTTGCTCACGTGCATGTCCAGCTTGACCTTCTCCAGCGCCGCCGCCACGCTGAACGCATACATCTCACGCACCCACTCCAACGCCTTCTTGGCCTCGTCATCGCTTTCAATCTGCAGGGAATGCCAGCCAACCAGTCAGCACCCGTTGCGACGTTGGCAATGGCCAGCTGGCGCTGGAATGGGCTGCTGCACCACAAGCGGAGCAGCCAAGCACCCAGCACAAAACACGTGGGAGCAGCTCCCACGGCAGCAGCCAGGGTGGGGCCTGCCGCAGTGCGCGTTGGAAGGGCAGCTGCACAATGCCTAGAAGGCGTGGCACTGAAGGCGTTGCACACATCACTTGTAGCTGTAGCATCAGTGCGTGCCCCCCCAGCCCCAGCCACAACCGCGCCCCACCCAGCCTACCTGTGCCGTGATCCGCTCCCAAACGGGCGTCACACGCTGCCACTCCTCCACGCGCATCAGGGTGGGCGAGCACCCAGTGTTGGGGATGTCGCTCAGAGGCCCCAGCTTCTGGGGGTACAGCTTGCGCATCACGCCCTGCAAGCAGTGGCAGGCAGGCAGGGGCAGGAAGGGGTGACACGGCATGGCGTGACATGGCGAGCCTCGACACAATGGAGCAGCGTGCAGGCAGCCCAAGGGGCACGCCGACGCACAACACCACTCCCCTCTCCACGCCGCACGCAGCACACCTCTATCGTGGGGTAGGTGGGCTGGATGTAACCGTAGGGGAAGGCAATGGACTTGGCGTCCGACTCTGCTGCTGGCGCCTGGATGGGCTTGATGAAGACGAAATCAGTCTCAATGATGTACAGCCAGGGGGCCTGCAGGGTGGAGGAAGGGCAGCAAGGCAGGGTCCCAATGGGTGCAGTCAGACCAGGCAGGGAAGTGGATGACTGCACGAGCACAGGAAGCACAGGCACTAACCGACAGCCCGGTGGATGCGGGGAGGCAAGGGCGGCGCAGCAGACAGGCAGGCTTGGCCCCGGCAGCTGCGCCTGCGCACCCTAATGACTGTTGCGTCACTGCGCGCTGCCAGCAGGAACTGCCGCACTGCATTTGGTCGGTCGGCTACCGGGTAGTCGCACCACCCATCGCACTCTGCATACCACAAGCAGATAGGCAGGCAAGCAGGTAAGGTGGCATTGGAGGGAATGTAAGCAAGAGCACCACGCGACACAGATGGCATCAGACTTGGGGGCCTGCTACTCTTTCAAGCTTCAGCACGCTGCAGCTGGCAGGTTGCTCTGCAGCATTGCATGCATTTCAGCAACTCGTAACCGCAAGATGTTCCTGGCAAAGAGGCAACTGCGCGACGGCCACAGTCTGTTCACAACCTGCACTGTGCACCAGGAAACCCTCGCGCCCGCGCCCAGCATGCCCCCCTTGTGCCTGTGCCAGCGCTGCTACGCCTTGCACGCCTGCAAGCCACCCAATGCCGCCACAAGCGCACCCGGGTGCAGCGGGTTGGCCCTGAACGTGGGCAGCTTGGTGGACAGCGCATCGTCGCTGGTGCGGTGCAGGATGCGCGTGAAGGCCACCATCTTCTCGCCGCCCGGCATCTTCTGGGCCAGCTTGAAGGTGCCATACATCACCAGGTTCTGCGCAGCAGCAGGTGACGCAGGGCAGGGCAGCACTGTCAGGTTACAATACAGCAAGCGGGTGGGGCGCGCGGGGGGTGGCATGCCGTGCAGTGGGGGCGACAGACGACGTGCAAGGGTGCGGAAGAGGAGTTGCCGTGCAACAGTACGGTACAGGAGCGACTGTGAATCTCATCATCTTGACATGCCTTCCCTGATGGGAGGCATGCTGCAGTGGTCGTGGAATCAACAATCAAGCACCCATGTATTGTGCCTGCACCCATCATGATCAGATCCGCCTCAACCCGCTGGCGCCGGCGCCCCACCCAACGAATGTGCCTCTTCACAAAGGAGGCACGCAGCACCCAGTTCGCGCTTCCCCCGCCCAGCACCCCGTGCCTGGTAGTTTGTGTAGGGTGAGCCGTTGCTTGTATACGCGATGTGCACTGTGTCGCCGGTCTTGGGCCAGGGCCCGTCAATCTTCTCCGGCTTCTTCTCCGCTGCCACCGCCGCAGCGCCCTTGCGCCCTAGCGCCACCATGTCGTCGCCGTCTGCCTCCTGCCCGTGGTGACTCTTGGTGCCGATCTCAATGAACTGCACGTCGAGAGGAACGGGAAGGCATGGCAGTGCCACTGCACTGAACCAGCGCGCCCCCTGAGCACAGCCCCGTGCGGCAGGGACCACACACCGCTGCACCACCTGCCAGTGGCGGTAGGCACCAGTGACACGGCTGCCCAGTGACACCCCCACAGGCGCCCTCCGCTCACCGCGTGCATAGTGCCCATGAAGACAAAGCCCAGAGCCAGGCCCACAACGAAGCCGACGCTGAGAAACGCCAGGAGCCGGCCCCGTGTTACTCGCCGCCCAATGCCCAGCACTGCGAAGCCCCGTGGGCTCAGTGTCCGGGGAGCGTCTCCCTTCTTCCCCATCCCGCCGCTTCAGCCCCCAGGGCGCCCCAAGCCGGCCGATGGGCAGCTCCCGCACGCACGGCAAGGCGCACTTGCTCGCTTTGCGTGACACCCTGTGCAATCAATGTTGAATTGTCGAGCGCAGCAGCGGTCAGGGGGATGAACTTCTGCCCGGAGTGGTGGCGCCAACGATGCCACGCAATCGGACCCCTCAAGTGGGGGGCCAGCATTGCGGGGAGCACCAGCGGGGGCCGTCATTATTGCAGGGCAAGGCGTGGCGCACCCACTCTCCCGTTCGCTGCTTCATTGAAAACCACAGTCATGTTGCGCGCCCTCTCCCGCTCACTGGCCACCCAGCCGGCACGCGTTTTCCTGTCCGAGTGCGATGGCACGCTAGCCTCCCAGCAGCAAGCCGCTTCTGCTCTGGCAGCAGGGTTGGGAGCGGGCGCTGGCAACCTGCGGCAGCGCCTCCTAGGTGCCCGGCGGCCCTTCTCTGCGGCAGCCGAGGGATCGGGGGAGAGGTGGGTGGCCGGAGCAAGGCATAGGGTTTGGGTATCGGCGGCGGCGGCGGCGGCGGCAGCGGCGGCAGCAGTGGTCGTCAGCAGACGCTACCACCACAGCAACTTTTTCCCGGTGCAGCACCGGCCGGCACAGCACGCAACATGCATCGCAAAGTTGCACGGCCGACATGCAACATGCATCAGTTGTCACATTTGCGCCTGTCCCGCCCCAGTGAGCCTCCCGTTTGCTGCCGCCCAGCCACCCACCCTCACCCGGCCTGCGCACCATGCTGCCCTCCCCTGTGCAGCATCAGCGTGACCTTCAAGGACGACAAGGACGGCAGCGAGGTGACGGTGGCAGCGCCGCTGGGCAAGAGCCTGCTGGAGGTGGCTCACGAAAATGGGGTGGAGCTGGAGGGGGCGTGCGAGGGCAGCCTGGCCTGCTCCACATGCCACGTCATTGTGGAAGACCAGGTGTGTGGTGGGGTGGGGCGTGCGTCTGGTCTGTGTTCACTGTCTTGACTCTCAGGCCGCCGCTGACGCTGCTGATAGGAGGCGTGGTGATCAACTGGGTCTTCTGCTTTGGCCTGCTGCCTCGGCCTGCATTTCATTTGGAAGGACAGGGGGTAGGATGTGGCTATGTGTGGCAGGTGGCATGGGATTCGGAGCAGCAATTGCGCGGGCCGGCGGAGGTGGAGACAGCCTCTGTGGTCTCAGCATGTGCAGGCCTCGTCGCTGGTTGCAGCAACTCTCCGGGTGTCTGGCCCGCGCGCCTGCGCCCACCCATCCTCACCCTGCCCGTCCGGAGCATGCCCTCCCGAACCTGCCCCCGATCAGTTGCTGTGCTCCCGCCGCAGGACTTTTACGACAAGCTGCCTGAGCCTGATGATGATGAGAACGACATGCTTGACCTGGCGTTTGGCCTGACGGACACGTGAGTGGGTGTGGCGGGCAGGCGTGGGTGTGCCGGGAGTGCACAGATTGATGTGTGTGCTCTTGAATGCAATGGTGTGCATGCTACGTGCCTCTGCGCCAGTGCCAGTGGCGTGGTTTGGACGCACCCAATGGCTGCTGAAATGGTGGCAGTGAGCGGCCTGTGCCTGCATCTGCCTGCCAGTGCATGCGCTGTCCTCTCGCTTCTCCCCTTTTTTTCCGCCCACGGTCACACCCGGGCTCTTGGCTCGGCACTTTTTGCGCTTGATTCATTTCCTCTCTTCCCCTCTCTCCCTCGCACATTCTCTTTCCACGCTCTCCATACCTGCGCAATCACATGCGCTCCCATTCATTGCTGTTGAGCCGCCCCAGCACGACACGCCCCCGCCCCGCCCCGCTCGCCCTACCCCGCCCGCCTGCCTGCCCGGCCGCGCGCCCCTCTGCAGATCCCGTCTGGGTTGCCAGGTCAAGTGCCAGCGCTTCATGGACGGCATACTGTTGCGCATCCCCTCAGCCACAAACGATCAGCAGTGATGAATGAACTCAGTGAATGCCACGGGCAAACGAATGCCAGCGTGTGGCCGCCTGCCTGAGTGGGATGCCTCCGTGCTTGGTTGCTGCAGCCGCAGCAGCGGCAACAGCGCCAACAACACAGCAGCAGCGGCAGCAGAATCAGCGGCGGCGGCTGTCTGGCATGGCGGGGCACAAGGCCTGGCAACCTGGCACGGGAGCAAGCGGCGGGGCTGCAGCCCGCCGTGTGCCGCTCCGTCCCCTCCTTCACCCTGCGGGTACAACCCCCAGCTTGCGCCCCATGACCCCACATGACCATACATACACCCTTTGTCTACCCTCTTCTCTTCTTGTCGATTCCCCCACTTTTAAGCGCCGCTGCACAGGCAGCTGATTCTTGGAGCACCACCTCTGATCCCCCGCTGCAACCTTGCGATTCATGGGCACCCCCCAGCTGTCCCCCTTGCCCATCTCCCTTTCCGTCCCACTCCATCTTTCTCCTCGCTCCATCGCCCCTGTCCCGCCCCCGTACCTTTTTTTCTTCGCTCTCTCCGCCCGCTGCCTACCTTGGAGGCTCCACCACCCGCCTGCTCGCCATGCTTGCGGCCTCCCGTGCAGGTCACGGCTAGGCTGCCAGATCATCTCCAGTAAAGACCTGGATGGCCTAGTGGTGCGGATCCCCAGCGCAACACGAAACATGGCGGTGGATGGCTTCAGGCCCAAACCGCACTGACCAAGGCAGACGGTTGACATGCAGTGGGTGTTGACTGCTGCTATGCCCCTCCTCCCGTCAGCCCCTTCTTGTTCGGCTTTGGTTTGGATTCCCACGATTCGCTTGTGTGTGCCTCATGCTGCTCTGCTATCTCCAGTTTTACGTTGTGTCCTGCTCTGTCCTGCTCTGCTGCACTCCATTGCTTCCCACTTGTGACATCCTCCAATGTAATGCACCATGCCAGCCGTTTCAAGGGAAAGCTGGCTAGTCTGGGTTGTCTTGGCAAGCGCTGTGTAGTTGATGAGCGACACCGCCTTGCCTGCTACCGCCAGGCCTGCACCCCAGGAGTTGCGTCTCAGACAGAATCGCGATCCAAGGGCATGCAAGTGCTGTAGCAATACGCATGTGCTGGAGGGGTGTGTGTCCTGGCAGCGCATGTGCTGGAGAGGTTGCTGCCAGGCCCACAACCAGGGCTGACGGTGCAGAACTGTTCGCCACGCGCATGCCAGATGGCAGGAGCTGGGTGCCAGATGGCAGGCGGAATGCACCAGCTGGCCGCTCAGCCGGAACAGCCGCCAGCTGGCGACCCCGTTTGGCGCAGGGCCGCGCCCCCCCGCCGTGCGTGCCGTTTGAATGTGATGT
>JAPTJF010000781.1:0-14083 GCA_029339195.1 Micractinium sp. NFX-FRZ
AGCAAGGTGGGGATTTTGAGAACCCGGGCTTACAATGTAGGGAACTAATGCGGGAGAACCAGTCGGATCTACTGGTGCACGGTTGAGGCGTCGAAGCTCGCCTTGCCCGTCTTCCTGTCACAATACAGCACAAAGTCGAGGAGCACCAGCCCCAGAGAGTGGCACAGGGCCGTGGCGCGTGCGAGGCAGGTGGCCGCACTGCGCATGGCTGTGCACCGGTCAGAGAGGGTCAGAGAGGGGAGGAGGAACAGGCGGCAAGCGACGGGACAGGCGGTGCGACCCAGAGGCGGCTGGGGCGGCAGGTGGAAAGGAAGACCCCATGCAGCGTACAAGCACAGCAGCCGCCCCAGCCGTGCAAGCCCTGGGGCAGCTGGGCAACAGCCTGCATGAACAGCACCCCTCGTTCGTGCACAAAAGCTCTCCCCTCATTCCTGCTGCATTCGTGCACAAAAGCTCTCCACCCCACTGCACCTTCCCCGCTGCCTTCCCCTCCCTGGCTCCCTCGGCGGTGGGGCGCGGCGCCAGGTGCCGTCAGCTGGCGGTTTGAGGGGAGGTGGTGGCTGGCTGGTGGCGCCCCTTGGCTGACACTGCCTGGCCCATGCCGATCTCTGCATCTGCCTGGCAGCCGCACTGAGGTGGCCTCAACACAGGAGCGCTTGCCGGGCATACCCCATCACACATTACAGCGGTGTTCAGCCAGTGCAAGGGTTTGCAGTACGGGATGATACTGGGTTTGCGGTACTGGGATAGAGGGGGTCGGTGCAAGGAACTGCGGTGCAGGAACTAATGGCAGCGGGGAGTTGGGATAGCAGGAAAGTATTGAAAGCGGGGAATTGCTGCAAGCGGGGAATTGTGGCAGGGATTGTGACAGCAGGGAGTCGAGGCAGCAGGGAGTACGGAAGTGGTTTGCAGCGGGGACATGTGGTAGCAGGGAATTAGGGAAGTGAAGTGCAAAGATGTGTCGCAGGGGAGTGTCACAGGGAGGCACAGCACAGCCAGTGCTCACAGCTGCGCGGCCGCCGGCAGCTGCGCGGCTGCTCACAGCTGCTCCTCCAGCGTCTCCGCCAGCTCAGCCAGCTCCAGCTCGCGCTGCAGGCCGCCCGGCAGCTCGCCGCTCGAGTCGCGCTTCTTGGACAGGCGGCGCTGGGAGCGGGCCTCCAGGAACTTGTCGGCCTGCAGAGGCGAGGGGGGCAGGGGCCAGGCAAGGTGGTTGTGGGCTCTTGCCAGAGGGGGCAGGCGGTGGGGGACGGGAGCAGGCTGGGCACGCCGAGCATGGCAAGCGCTGCTGCAGCGCCGCCGCCGCCTCACCTCGTCGTCAAATGTCTTGGGGGCGTGCTCGATGTTGGGGAACATCTTCCGGCACTCCTCGATGACGTCGTCCAGCTCCTTCTCGGTGCGGCACACCCAGCGGGGCTGCGGGCGGGGATACGGGAGAGCAGGTGGGGCGGGGTGGGTGAGGCAGGACACTGGCTGCCTCGGCCACCTGCCTACCAACCAGCCAGCGGCCGGCCAGCCTCATGCATGCAGGTCTGCCTGCCACATTTGCTGGCTCCCTTTTTGCCTGCCTGCCAGCCCGCGGCCCTCCTTGCCCAACCCCAAGTGCTCCCCCCACCTTGTCCTTGTTGCCCGTGGAGCGCTCCCACTCGGGGTCCCACACCACCACCTGCAGGGGCAGGGCGCGGCAACAGAAGTGTGAGACGTGGGCAATGGCTGCGGTGGGGCACGCGCCATCGGCGGCCGAGCCAGCGACTGCCGGTGGCTGCCTGGGCGCGCGCCTGCCCTCCTCTGCCCTGCCCTGCCCTGCCCTTCCCTACACCATCCCATCCCCAACCTAGGAGCAGGAGCAAGCGCGCACCATCATGGGCACGCCAAAGTCGACGGTGACGGTGCGGAAGATGGAGAGGAGGTAGGCGGTGATGACCACAATGAAGGGCGACTTGGTCTCCAGCGCGCCCACCGGCTTGCCGCTGGAGTCCTTCACCTTGCCCAGGCCCAGCAGCTCCTGCAGGGATAGGTGGCTGGGTGGGTGGTCGAGGGGGCGCGTGGTTGAGGGGCCACAGGGGAGGGCACCAGGCACGCCGTCCGTGGCTGATGCGGCTGGCCTGTAAGGCTGCACCTGCTCATGCATCATGTGCCGTGCCCCACTCAACCCCAGAGCACCCACCCTGCCAACACAGCCCCACACACAGCCCACCTTGACGGCAATCTGGTTCTTGCGCGTGATGACGATGGTCTCGGTGCCGCCGCCGCGGGAGGCGAAAGGAAGCTTGAGGAGGGCCAGGGCGTCGGTCAGGTACGTCTTGCCCCCTGGGAACTTGTCGTGCCCGCCCTCCATGTTGCTGCCGCCGGGGGCAATCAGCTCAAACTTGAAGCTGCGGGTGGGGTGGAGTGGGGCGGGATGAGGGGGTTGCAGGTCAGGAGCGGGGCAGGGGCAGGGGCTGGGGCCGACTGGGTGCTGCAGGAGCGGTGCGGTCCCGCTGAGCTCAAGCGGGCGGCTGCAGGATGGTGGCCGGTCATGCACCCGGGTGCTGGCCAGCCCACGGCACAGCCGGGCCGGGCCGCGCCAACGGCACCCTGCTGCTCCCCACACAGCACAATAACCCCCCATTGGTGGCACCTCACCGAGCAACACAGCACACCACTCACCGCATGGAGGAGAACAGGTTGGCGGCGGGGATGGACAGGATGCTGAGCGCCCATACCAGGGTCCTGTACTCGTAGCCGTTCATCACCAGAAACATCAGCCCCGCGAGCATGTGCGCCTGATACTGCAGGGGGACAGGGGGGGGAGACGAAGGGGCACTGGGTCAGGCAGGGTGGTGAGAGGTATGGGCGATACCCGCCCAAGCGATGCCAGTGGCAAGGCGGGTGCTGGCATGGGCTTGCAAGGGCAGGGCAGGGAGCACGAATCAGAGTCGACCAGGCTGGCCACCAACGGAGACGGGGGCGCTGCAGCGAGGGGAGCTCACCATGCACGCGAAGCAGCGGGCCATGCGCGCCATGTTGTTCTTCAGGCGGCGCAGGTAGGCAATGCAGAAGTTGCAGCGCCCCTTGCAGGGCTTGCCGGTGGAGTCGGAGCCTTGGCAGTTGACGTCGGCGCGTGAGAGGTTGTGGTCGATCTGCAGGGGCGTGCGACCACGGGGCAGGCAGGGGCGTGCGACCGTGGGGCAGGCCAGAGGGAAGGGGGAGAGCAGCGCCAGCAGGGCAGCAGGGCAGAAGATCAGGCCCACATGCAGGTGCGCCAACCCAGCCAGCAACGCACGGCAGTGGGTGCACCCCCCTGCATATGCACACCTGTTGCCTGCCCATGCCATTCAAAAGGGAGGGTGCAAGCAAACCAGCAGCCGGCCCACGCCACCCACCTCAGTCCCCTTGTTCTTTGCGATCTCGATCTTGGTGATCTTGACGCCGGAGAAGCCCCAGTCGGTGATCTTCTTGGTCCAGGTCTCCACCTGTGGGGAAGTGGGAGGAGTGGACGGGGGAAGAGGGGCCGGTGTCGGCGGGGGACAGGCTGGGGTTGGTAGCAGAGGGGTAGGCAGCGCAAGGCAGGCACGCACGGGGGCGGATGATCCTTGCGCGCTGAATTACAGGGTGCAGGGACAGGGTGAGTGGGAAGGGCTTTTATGATGGGGGCAGCACAGGCCACTTACCCACTCGCAGCTCTGGCAGAGCAAGTTGCCGCCGTGCTTGTTGATCGTCTTGATCATGGCCTCGATGAAGGCGGGGCACCGGGGGCAGCGGAAGCGCATGCGCTCGGACGCCCAGCCCGCAGTGGTAGCCTGCGCAGCAAGGCAGAGGAGAGGTCAGCCATGCATACAAATGGAGTTTTGTTCAAGCGGGAGCAGCGGCTGCAAGGCTGTCCGGCACGGCGGTGCCACCAAGGGGGGAAGACTTGCGCTGCTGCTAGCGGCCTTGCAGCCCAGCACCCACAGGCCCGCCAAACACCCTGCAAGCAGCTGCGGCACCCACCAATGGGTCGTCGTTGGGGGGCAGGCGCGTGGCGTCCTCCAGGTTGAACGTCTTGGCTGTCGCCGCCACCTTGGCGTCGCGGATGGGGCCGTCGTCTTTCTTGCCGCCTTTGACGCGGTGCAAGTCGCAGCGGCACTTGGCGGGCGGGAAGCCCTTCTGCCCTTCCAGGCTCTTCACCTGCAGCGGACAGGGGGCAGCAGCAAACGGTGGGATGGAGTGGGGCACGGTTGCAAGCAGCCTTGGACGGCGGCGTGCGCGGCACGCAGGCGGTGCGCGTTCAAACGCAACGAGCGGCGGCGGCAGGGCGGCAGCAGCCTGTTTTGGGCGCCCTGTTCCCCCAGCCCCGCCCAACAGTGCCCCTCGGCGCGCAGCCCAGCCACCAGGCAGCCACTCCGCTCAGCCTTCTCACTGCCTGCTCACCTGCACTGTGCCTGGCTGCCCGCAGCCCTCCGTCTGGCACTCGGCAATCACGGTTGAGGCGTCGTACTTCATCCTGCCCACCTTGTCGCGGTACAGCACAAAGCCGAGGAGCACCAGCCCCAGCGACAGGCACAGGGCCTTGGCATCTCTGATGCAGTCGGCTAGGTTCTTGCGCATGGCGACGGGCTGATCTAGACACAAGGTGAGATCGGAACGAATAAGGGCAGTGAGAGGCGCGAAGGAATTAAGAGGCGGCTAGGGTGGAAAGGAGGCCCCATGCAGCGCCCAACCCCATGCAGCCTACTTGCAAGCGCTTGCAGCTTGCAGCTGAGGAGATGCGTCTCCTGATTCAAGGTCTCATGATCTTGCTCTGCTCATGCCGCATATGTGAGTCAGCGGGGCAAATCAGATTGTTGGGGTGCGTACGCCCGAACCGCATATGTGAGTCAGCGGCGGGGGAACCGGCGGGCGCCCCTCACAAGCCTGCGCCAGTGCACCTATACACCCCTTTTCACATGCTTGCATCGCCTGCTTCCTGCTGCGTGTACCCCCTTTCTGCAGCATGCTCTTCCGCCGCCCCAAGGGCTACGGCACGGCGCAGCAGGTGGCGGTCCCCATGCAGCAGTAGCGGGCAGCCACGCGGTGCCGCTGGGCGCCCATGCAGCGGCGGGCAGCTTGTCCCAGCCCAGCATGCAGGCGCATGGCCCCCGTAAGGGCCACGGCCAGCGCAGCAAGTGGCGATCACGATGCAGCAGCACCGGCAAGCCGTGCCGCTCACCCGGGGGCGGGGCGCGCATGTCGGCGCCCTCAACCTGCACCCCACAGCCATTTTACACGCCTGCGCCTGCCTGAAATAGGCAGTGGTAGGCAGCAGTAGTCGATCTGAACCGGGCCAGGCAATCCAGATAGACCGGTTGGACAAAACCGCAGGCGACTGTAGACCAGTCCCCCAACCCCTACACCCAGTCTTTGATCTGTACACGTACTCTAGGACCCTCACACAACCTCTGCTCCCTCCTCCTCGCCCTTTCTCCTCAGAAGTACCATGTAATTTATTGAAAAACATTGAACAGGATACAAAGGGTGGAGCGAAGTGGAGCGGGCAATGCTAGGTGTTGGACATGGCGGGGTGATAGTGTGGATGAGAGGCACAGCAGTAGCAAGCGCGATTGTGAAACCAGAGGCCAAGTAGATGTGAGGCCTGAGGAGGCATGCCATGCATGGCAGCATCATGTGGGTGCTGCCAGGTGCTGTGGTTTGCACATCTAGGCCAGGCTTGGGCATGGGTGCGCGGCTGCATTCTGTTAGCAGGCGTTGCAGCCAGGCCCTGGCCACAGGGGCGGGGCATTCAAAGTGCGGAAAGCGTGTTGAGCACCATCTCGTCCTCTTCACTCGGCTGCCATGTCACCGCTTGAAGTGGTAGATCTGCACCAGGGGTGAGGGCACACTGCCTTGTTGCCTGGGAGGCAGGCCGACGTTCCTGGACTCCACCAGGCCCACCAGGTCAAGCCCGCCCCGGGCAGCCATTCAGGCATGCAAAGAGGCAGCCCAGGGAGCAGGCAGGCAGGCAGACACAGAGGCGGGGGCCCTCGCCAGCACCCACCTGCACCTCCTCCCCCTCATCTTGGAAGTCACCTGCAGGCAATGGGCAGAGGGGGGATGCCAGGCTCATTTGGCGGCTGCCGGTTGGGCCAGTTGACAGAACTGCTGGCGCGCCAGCCAGACCGCCAGCCATCCTCGCAGTCAACGGCAACGACTGCAGCATCATGCAGGCTGGCCTCCCGCGCTCACCAGCGTAGCGCAGGTTGCGGAAGCGCTCCCAGGGGATGGGGTCGTACACCGCCGGGCGCTCGGGCGTGACAAAGGCCGGCAGCGGGGCGATGACGGCCTCGGGGCGGGGGTTGAAGAAGAAGGGGGCGGAGAGGCGGGCACGGTTGTGGGGCGACAGCACGCGGTGCACCGGCGCCTTGATGATGTCGTTGGTCAGCACCTGAGGGGGGGGGAGGGGGGGGGGGAGGTACAGAATGCGGTCTGAGATCCCTGGGAGTTTGGGTGCACGCGCACCTTGGCGGTGCCGCGAGCGTTTCAGCTGCATGAAGGGGAGGCGGGGAGCAAGGCGGGGAGAGTGGGCTGGGCAAGTGGGCTGGGGTGAGGTAAATCTGCGGGTGAGGTGGGCGGGTGGGCAGGTGGGCGGAATGGCCAGGGCAAGGCCAGGTTAATTGTGCAAACTTGAAGTCGGCTGAATTGCACGCAGTGCCATGCTCTGGTGCAGGCGGCAAGGACTCTGCCGGCCGGTATCTCACACGCCTCCAGGCGCTGCACCAGGCACCAGGCACCAGGCATGCTGGCGGCCGCCCCCACACCTGGCACTGGTCCCCCACGTTGATGGTGAGCGCATCGGGGGCGGGGGCCACGTCGTTCCATTGCCCGTGCTTGTGGAACTGCAGGCCGTGCACCTCCGGGTCCTGGATCAGGATGGTGAGGAAGCCGGCATCTGCAAGGCAGGGGGGCCCAAAGCGGGAAAGAGGGTGGTGGGTGGGCAGGAGGGTGAATGGGAGGGTGTGTGGTGCGATGAAGGGGTCTGGCTAGCTGAGCAGGCTATCAAGGCAGCACCTGCCCCCTCGCGCTGGTTCGTTGACAATCGTGTTTTGAACCGACAGGCCATGGCATGGGCTTGAGTGCACAACTTGTCCTCAGGGAGATGAACGGGCACTTGCTACGCTTGCCTGTGTGCTGGTTGAGGCCCAGCTTGCTCTGTGTGGCGGGGGTGGCGGGGTAGTAGTTCAGGCGCATGAAGCTGGTGTGGTCCTCCTGCGCAGGAGGAAGGGGGGTGCTTCCCAGTGGGACAGGCAGCCGCCAGGGCAGCTTGGGTCCAGCAGCCCTGTGGGCAGGTCGCTGAGCACAGCAGCAGAGCTTCGCCTCGCCCTCTGGGCGGCCAGCTGGCTGCACTCTCCTCGCCTGCCTCCTCCCCTCACTCCCGCCCAGGCCCCTTTGCCTGCGCCCACCCTTGCCCTCGCCACACACCGCAAGCAGTCGCCACCCCGCCCCTTCCCTACCGCTACTCCTCATGGCCCCCCTCATACGCGCCACCACCGACCGGACCTGGAAGGTGGGGTGCAGCGTGTCGGCGGGCAGGCCCAGCCCCAGGCTGAACGCCTCCAGCAGCTTAAAGCTCACACGCGTCATCTCGGCAAAGTAGGCCTCCAAGACGTCTCGGAACTCGGGCTGCAGCAGCGCCCGACAGGGGGCGGTGCATCAGGCAGGCGGTGGGTGCTGGACAGGCAGGGGAGGCAGCCGGGCACTTCCTGGAGGGCTGGGGGCTGGCGGCGGTGGGGGGCACGTGGGGAGCAGCAGGCGCATGCCAGTAGGCCGAGGCCAAGCAGCAGCAAGTGCAAGTTGTTAGCTTTGAAAGGCGCCGCCCGGCGGGGGTCTCCTATTGCTGGCACCGGGCGCCCCTCCCGGCCTCTACCCCACCCTGCCGCCATGCACCTGCCCCTCGGGCCACTGGTTGGGCGCTGTGAGCACCCGGGAGGCTGTGCTGCGTGTGGACACGTTTTGGTTGCAGAAGTCGAAGCACTGCTTGATGTCCAGGATCTGAGGGACAAGGGGGTGTGTGGCCGGGGAGCAGGGGCACATTGAGGGCAGCGTTGGGGGGGTGCACCCGCACGGCGATTAGCTTTCGCAGCCTGCCGTGCGGCATTGCAGGTCTTGCCCGCCCTGCCCTGCAGCTGCCCACGTGGCACATACTTGCCCCCACACCCAAGCACCCCACCCCCGCAGCTGCACGTTGGCCACCCACCACTTGCCCCACGGATACACCGGGCCACCCACCCACCCGGCACCCACCCCCACGGTGCACCAAGCCACCCACCCACCCGCTTGGTGTACTCGTCATTGAAGAAGCCGTTTGGGTTGTCCTCCCGGCGCTTCACCTGCAGTGCAAGCAAGGTGCAGCAGGGGTGGGAGGGCAAGGAGGGGCGGCAGCACAGGGCGGCGGCACAGGTGCGCCAGCTGTCACGTCTGCAGCAGGGCAGCCGCTGGCGGGGGCACCTACTTGAAGCTTGGTGTCCAGCGGCAGGGCGAAGAAGTCGCGGGCCACGCGCTGCATGTCGGAGATGAGCTCCAGGCTGACGCCGTGGTTGACCAGCTGGAAAGTGCCCACTCCCTCGCCCGCCGCACGGATGGCAGCAGCCACCTCTGCTGGCGGCAGGTCACCCTGGCGGCCGGGGTTCAGAAACCCTGCAGCGTCGATCACCGGCGCCTGCACTTTGCGGTCAGCTGAAGTCGGAGCTTCCTTCAGAAAGGCGCGGGCCGGGATAACGCGCCGTGGGGAGGCCGGCCTGGCAGTGCCAGCTGGGGCCGCAACAGCGGGCAGGCGGGTGGTGGAGGCGAGCATGGTCCGTCGGAGGTTGCGAAATTGCAGTTGGGTTTGGTTGCAGACCGCTTCCAATCTCCCTCGAGTACTACGTGCTGCAACTGCACGCACACTGCCTGGGGAGACGTGTCCTGTGCCAGCTCAGCTCGTGTACTGGCAGAAGTGCAGCAGCTGCATGCAGAAGCTTCAGGCACCCTGTTTGCATTCCTGACACCCCATTGATGGCACGACCGCGTGACCCCAACCCCGTTCCTCAGACACATGGCTTGGTTGGCAGACCGCTGGACGACCTGCCGGCAGCAACCAGTGTGCCGCACAGGCACTGCGCTGACGCCAGTGCGCTATGTTACGCTGTGCGAGCTGCAGCTAGCAATATACTTGGCTTTTACCCGTGAATTCCTTGTGTGCGACAGAGCTGAGCACCAACTAGCGTACAAGGAAGCATAGAGCAGCGCTAGCGGCGCTGGAGCAGCGCTAGCGGCGTTGGGGCACAGACAGCTTGCCAGCGCCACTTGCCGTGCCAAGAGTTGGCCGGGGTACCTCCAGCTGCCGCACCAACAGTTCACCATGGGTGCTCACTGACTGCCTTTGCAAGCTGTCAAATCTGCCATATTGATGCCTACTGTGGCTTCCCTGTAGTTGAGCAGCGCTAGGAGCTGTGCATGGGTGGCGGCTGGCTGCGTGATGGGTTCTGAGTGGCAGCAGCAACGGCAGCACAGTATGGCCCACATTTCTTACATGTAAAAGCGAAGAATAGCAAGTAGGAGCAATGCGAAGTATCCAACAGGACGTGCGCCCTGTTGTTCAAAGTAGGGAGGGGAGGGACCGGGCAGGTAGAAACACGTGCTGCCTCTGCCAGTGGCTCAGTAAATGGTACAATTAGTACAGCCGGCACATTCGCGGTTGCTTGGCACGCCTCAGCTGCCGTGCTCAAGTGAGAATGATGAGCCGGGATAAGCTGGTCCAAGCTCATGCTAAACCCACCGCCTCACTCACAGGTGGAAGGGCACCTTTGCCACCTGCAGGAGCGGGGACAGCAGTGAGTGAGGGTGGGGTGGTGGCATGTTGCGGCAGCGGTCCCACACCTGCTTGCAATGCAGACGACCACAGCTTTTGCATGCCATGGTAGGGCGGCACTACAGATCCACCCAGGCGGTACAGCAACGCATGCAGCAACTGGTGCAACCTCCCAAGCAGAGGTATGCCCGCCCGCCCCCATGCCCACACCACCGGGCCCGCACCCACCCATGGCTCGAACTCCTGCTGCTCCACCTCTTGCTTCAAGTCGTCAAACAGCTTGGTGGAGAGGTACCGCTCGCCGAATGAGGAAAACATGGTGACGATGACCTGGCAACGGGGGATGGAGGTGGGGAACAGGGCGTGGCATGTTGCCAGGGGCGGTCAAGCCAGAAGCCAGGGCGCATGCGCGCTGCCTCCTGCCCCCATGCCAATGCACCTTCACAGACATCACCAGTCTGCATGCATGCGCACCGCCTGTGGGGGGCCGCCTTGCATGCACTCCCGGTGCACAGTGCAGGCAGCAGCAGCTCGCGCCGGCCTGCTGCTCACCTTGCCGGCGTTCTCGGGGCGTGCGGCGATGCGCTCGGCGGCGGTGCCCGTTGCCCCCGATGAGATGCCCACGAAGATTCCCTTCTGCTTGGCGTAGCGCCGGGAGGCCTCCAGAGCCTCCTCACTGGAGACCTGCGATGAGGGAGGGGGTGGGAGGAAAGGGGAGATGAAGGGGCACACACTCATTGGGGTGGGAGTGGGGCGGGTGGGTGTGGAGGAGGAGGAGCACGGGGGAGAGGGGAGACGAAGGGGCACAGGCGGGGGGCGCACACGTGGGCGGCAGGCGGGTGCTGCATCTTGTGGAGGGAGCTTGGCTCCGGGATGGGGAGGAGCACAGCGGCGTAACCCCCGCTGCAAACAGCACGGCTGGCCATGCACCCAGAGCGATGCTTGGAGCCAGAGTGCGGGAGGGCTGTGCTGCTGCTCACCGTGACCACCTCGTCCAGCAGTGCCGTGTCCAGCACCGGAGGCACAAAACCCGCGCCCATGCCCTGCGTGCACAAGATGCAGAGGTGCGGCAGGGATTAGTGCGCAGGGCAAGCTTGGTGTGCCAGGTGCCAGAATTGGGATCGCACCGCTGCCTCATGGCTGGCACTAGCTGGCAAGCAACCTTGCAGCCGTGGGGGCACAGCGCTGCCGTCTAACATAGCTGACCCTAGCTGGCAAGCGGCAATAAGTTGAATGTGTGGCCCCGCTTGCCTGGATCAGGTGCGGTGTGTGCACCCCGCCAGAGATGACCGGCGACTCAGTTGGCTCCACAGCAACGATCTGCATGGACGGAGGCGGGGAGGCACAGGGCAGCAACCAGCCAGTCGGCAGGGCGTACCTTTTGCATTATGCCAGCCTGGCGCCTCAAGGGCAGGGAGGGGTGGAAAAGCTGCCAGCGATGCACGTGCACCCTGAAAGGGGCCCCCAGGAATGGCCCACCTTGATGTTGGGGTTCTTCTCCTTGAGGAAGCGCCCCACGCCGGTGACGGTGCCGCCGGTGCCCACGCCACTGATGAAGATGTCCACCTGGCAGGCGATGATGTGGCAGAGGGGCAGTGGGGCGGGTACAGTGGAGGTTGGGGTGCCAGTTCATGCACCTCAATTAGAGCACCGCAGATGCTTGTGGGGATGGGTTTAACCTGCGCCTGCTGCCCCTGCGCTAGCCGCCGCCCAGGGCAGTCTTTGCAGGCAGCAGTTGTTCCTGGAAGCCCCGCCCTGCCCCACCTTGCCGCCCGTTGCCTCCCAAATCTCGGGGCCGGTGGTGCGGTAGTGCACGTCTGGGTTGGCCTGGTTCTCAAACTGGAGGTGGCGGGTGGGGAGGCAGGCAGGGGAGGGAGGGTGGGCAAGGTGCCAACTGGGGAGGGAGGTGGGGAGGGAGGCGAGGAGGTAGGTGGGAAGGCATGTGGGGGATGGGCTGCTCATTTGTCAGGTGCACTGAGCGGCACCTGCTGCGTGTGCGCCGCAGGTGAGGAGGCAGGGAAGCCTCAGATGCAGTGGCCAGTGCACTACGCAAGTGTCTGCAGGCTAGCGGGCCGAGCTGAGCTGGCAAGGCAGCCGGCCGCGGGCGCACCTGGTTGAGCATGTAGGAGTTGGGCACCCGCTCTAGCACCTCCAGCGCCTTTTCAAACGCGCCGATGCAGCCTGTGGCACGGTAAAGGGAGAAGCGGTAGTCGTGAATATCTATAGATAGCCGGCAGACAGGCAGGCAGGCAGGATTTACATGTAGAGGCGAGAAGCAGGGCAGACAGGCTGCCTCTCCAAAACATCCCGCCCCAGCCCTGCACACCCCTTTGCCCGGGCACCCCTGTGCCGCCGCCGCCCGACAACCACAGCAGGCACAGCGCACACGCGCAGCGCACGCACCCTTGGCTGGGTCTGTCAGGATGAGCTCCGCCCCAAACGCCTTCTGCAGCACGCGGCGCTCCACCGAGCAGAACTGGGGCATGGTGATGATAATTTTGTACCCCTGGGGAAGTGGGAAGGGGCAGAAAGGAAGGGGCGGGTGAGGCAGGCGGCGGTACGAGTGGAGAGCACAGGTCGGAACACACCGGGACGTGGGCACTGCAGCCAGAAGGGGGTTGAGTGCCTACCTTTCAAGCACAGTTGCAGGCACCACTAGCAGCAGGCCCACCACGAGGGCGCACCTTGGCTGCAGCGTAGAAGGAAAGGGCCACGCCGGTGTTGCCGCTCGTCGCCTCAACCAGGACCGTCTGTGTGGGTGGGTGGGCGGGTGGGGGGATGCATGAGGTGTGGTAGGTGGGCAGGAGGGGCGTGGTGGGGCGGGGATGGAGGGCAGGGGCGCAGCGGCAGGTGGAGCAGCATCGCTGTATCGGCTTTCAGGGTCACGACGTGGCAAAGACCCGGGACAGGGGGGGTCTGTGTGCGCGCGGCCAGGGGCACTCTGTCTAGCGGGGAATAGCATAGGCACTGCCAGCGGATGCACCCTGCCCCCTGCTGGGCCCGGAATCAAAGCTTCTTAAGAGCGGCGCTTCACCAGACCCACCTTGTCGGGTGAGATGAGCCCCTTGGCCTCTGCGTCTTCAATCATTGCCTTGGCAATACGGTCCTTCACGCTGCAGGGTGGCAGGGGAGGGGCGGGCAGGGGAGGGGCGGGTGGGTGGGCTGGGCTGACTGCCAGCCGTCAGCCTGGGGGCTGAGAAGTGCGTCCTTTGCGAGGAGTCCTGCTGCATACACACCTGACCGTTGTGTGCAAAATCAAAAGGCGTGCGCTGGAGGCAGTTGCTCGCAAGTTGGCAAAACTGCGCCCATGCCCGCTCAACCTCCGCCGAGCCCAGGACGGTACTGCCTGCACCTGCACCCATTCACACCTGGCCAGCGGGTTGTTTGCCTCCAGCTTGGCCAGTATGGTGGCCTTGGTTTCGTCCCCCTTCTCCAGGTAGACCAGCGGGGTCCTGCAGGGGGCGGGGCAGCGTGGGGCAGGCGTGGGGCATTAGATGAGTCGCATTTTGCAGGTACAGGGGGGCGGTGAGGGCGGCAGGTTACAGTGGTGGCAACGATCGCGGGCCTGTCCACCACCCTAACCGCCGGCGTTTGCACTCACCTGCCGATCAGGTCGCCGACGTGCTCGGCAAGGATGGGCCCTCCATACTTGTGGGACTTGAGGGGCGCCGGCGCGGCGGATGGCTGGGCGGCGCCATTGGCAGCCTGCTCAGTGCGCAGCGGGGCCGCAACCTTTGCTATTACGCGGGTACGCCGGGAGACTGAGCATGGCGTGGCTGCGGCAGAATGGGGGCACCTCACCAGGGGCTCGGCAAGCGCGATGCCGGGAGCCATCGTGGGAGCCAAATATGTGACGGTGGTCAGTCAAACTTTCAGTGGCGGGAGAGGCTGAGATGCTCGCACGAAGATTAGAATGCGAGGTGACAATCGAGGAGGAGGTAAATGCCGCAGTGTGTGCGGACAGGCCTGCAACCTGCCACGTGGCAACAAAAATGTGCCGGCAAGGAGGCTGCGTGCCCCGCCAGCAAACAATCGCTGGGCCAGTATCGGCCAGCGGGATCTGGACCTGGAAAGCCGAAATTGTGCCTGTGTCGTGATTCGCCCGTTGCAGCAGATGCTGGTCACCCGCCGCGGTGCGCTGCCGCCGCTGCTGCTGCCGTCGTCTGTAGCCCGCCGGTGCCGCCGCCGCTGCCACCCAGTCAGGATGACGGCACTGCCGGGAGATACTTGCTTGTTTGTGTTTACAGTCCGTTTCTCCGCAATGAAACTTGCGATACAGACCCCCAAGAGGCAGCTTGGGCT
>JAPTJF010000782.1:0-14014 GCA_029339195.1 Micractinium sp. NFX-FRZ
CCCCGCCGCCGCAAAGCCCCTCCCCTCCGCCTCCCTCTCCGTCTCCTCCCCCACCCTCTCCCTCTCCGCCACCACCCAGCCCCACCCCTCCGCCTCCAAGTCTTTCGCCCCCTCCTCCCCGCCCCTCATCTCCACCTCCCCAACACTCTCCTTCCCCGCCCCCTCCCCGCCCCTCCCCCCTTCCCCCACCTTCTCCTTCCCCGCCCCCTCGTCGCCCCTCTCAGGCCCCTCGGCCACGGCCCTCGCCCCCACCACCCAGGCGTCCACCCCCACCTCCCAGCCCTTTGCCACCTCCCAAGGCTGCTCCCACGCTGCCGCAGCCAACATCACCCCGGTAAGCAGCATTGGGAAAAGGGACACACCAGTTGAGGGGCTGTAGCTGCGCAGCTGCAGCTGGACTCTGGCCTTCCCCACAGCACCTGCCCTTCCTCAGGTGTCCTGTTCCCCAACTACGCTGATGGCGCGCCACTGCAGGCCGCCGCCCCCCGGCTGCACCGCCCCAGACACCACCGCTCTCACCACAGTGATCACCGGCAATGCCAGCCGACGCCGTTACGTCCAGGTGGTGGTTGGGCTTGAGCAGGGTGCCAGCAAGGCGCAGCTGGAGAGGCTGAGGGCACAGGTGGCAGCATTCCTGGCGACCCGTGCGGCCCGAGGCTGCACGGTGGCTGTGCCACCGCATGGCCCCCAGGTGACAAGCGCCGCCATCACTGTCACTGTGCCCGCTGGCGCACAGGGCACCCATGCAGCACTGGCGCTGCTCAAAGCTGTCAGGACGTGCACCTTGCGGCTGGCTGCCCGGCCAGTCAGGGTCACCGCCGGGGCCCTGATGTGGCCCCCACCCCCGCCTTCTCCGCCCCCGCCACCTGCCGACAAGGCCTCTGGCTGGCATGATGACCTTCGCAACGGGGACTTCAAGGTGATTGTTGGGGCAGGCGCACACTTAAGCTTGTCCGCCCTTTGCCTGCACATGGCATGGGCAGGCGGTGGCAGCAGCGCGAGTGGTCGTGCATGCCAGCGCTGCCGTGACGCAGAGCCCAGCGCGGTCCACTAGAGGCAGTGTACTGTGCGTATGAGGCACGGACTGGCTTGCCGTGATTCATGCCGTGATTCATGCAGGGCTTTGATGGGGCTAGGTTCAGCTATCTGGGCACCCCCGGCGCATGGACAGAGCTCATCGCCAGCGCACGCCAGCGCTTCAGCCTAAGGACGCAGGTAGGTCGGCATGCTGCATGCGCAGCACACTGGCGGTGCAGGCAGCCCAGCGCTGCCTTGCCATCACCAGCGTCTGCCCTTCCAGGACAGCCTGGGCTGCATGCACAGCGGGCACCACGTCTTCTTGCATTGGCAGGATCAGGAGCGCTCCCGCCTCATCTGCAGCATGATGTGCACATCCAAGCTCACTGCCGCAGCTCTCACGGTGGCTCCTGCTTGCGCCCCATCCCCCGGCCTTCCCGGGGGGTCATTGCTGCAGTTTGCAGCCTATCCCAGGCAGCCCAGCACGCATGTCATGCGCACCTTCGCCCTGACCACCGGCACCTACACCGTGCGCGTGGCCCTGCACAAGGTGCGCGGTTCCTGGCAGCTGGCTGCCACCGCCGACGGCAGGCCCGTAGAGGATGCAGCCATCCTACCAGGAGGCATCCGAGTCACCCACAAGCCCGCCGCAACGGGCGTCCACGGCGTGGTGGTGATCGATGCAGGTGCGCAAGCTCCCTTGCAGCAACGGGTGGCCCGAAGCACTGGGGCGGCCTGCTCTGGCTGTCTTGCAGCGTCCTGGACCACTCTCAATGGGCAGGCACATGCAGTTGCATCCTGGACCACTCTCAATGGGCAGGCACATGCAGGTGTCAGGTGTGGCTTCGGCCATCCAGCTGCAGCCCACTCAGGCAGTACACCGCCTGCGAGCCGCATGGGCCCAGAGCGCTCGGCAGCACCCTGCCCGCCCCCACCCCGCGCCACGCTCCTCCCGCTGCACCTGCAGGCTTCATCCGCATCGCAGTCATCCAGAAGTGGCGCTCCCTCATCCGAGAGTCGGCTGACTACCTGGACTTTAACCTCGCCGTGTCGGGCCGCCTGCAGCTGCCCGTTTCTGGGCTGCTGGCGCCCTCGTACATGCGGGCCCTCAAAGCCGCAGACGCCGTGCCCAGGGGCGGTGCGACCGCTGCGTCTGAGCCCGTCTTCACTGCGGCAGGGGGGGCCTAGGCAAGTGAGCGTGGCATGCGCCTCCAAATGAGCCCCTGGCCTGACCGGTGCGCCGCCCCTGCTGCACTGCTAGTTGGCCCACCCAGATCGGCTGAACGCCATGTTTCCAGCAATCGGCTGTCATTTTCTTCGGCCCTCCCACGCTGCTTTCCTGCGTGGGTTCAGCTGGGCGAGTGCAGCCAGGGGTGGCGGCGGGCGCTTTGGGTAGTGTGCCCTGCCTTTGGTTCCGTGGCGCCAGCGGGATGCCCCCCGCCCTCCACGCCTGCCGGTGCGTGCCCCTGTTTCATGTGAGGAGTTCAACCCACACTACAATATAGACACGAAATTGGACGAAGGCATTTGTGATGAATATCTCTTCTTTCCCGCCCCCCCGCGCACCCCCCGCCCCCCCCCGGCCTCCACCGGTGGTACCCTCCTCTCCCTCCCAACACTAATGTTGCTCCCATGTGACAAGCCCTGTGCTTTCCAAGTATCTCTTCCCTTGAACTGTCGACGGTGAATCTGTAAGTACACACTGTTGCACATGTGTGGCACGTGGTGCACCTGCCCAGTGCCTCCGCCAGCAGTTACCGCAGGTGCTCGCCCTGGTGTTGCCAGCGGTTCGCCTGTCGTGCTGGTGCGGTTCATGGCTTGAATCAAGCAGGTGCTGTGGTTGGGTGGCTCTATGGGCGCTTCCATTGGTCTGTGGGCGCTTCCATTGGGATTTCAGTTATGTGCAAGCAGGGCGGACTTCATGCTCAATCTCCACTCTTATGGGCTCCTGGCATCCCATCTGCCGCCCGCCGCCTCTCCGCCACCCATTCTCACTTTCAGTACCGGCGCTAGTTTCTCGCGCTGGCTTCCTTTCCACCGTCCTTGGTCTGCGAGATTGCCATGATCGGCCAGAAGAAGGCCGCCGAGGCAGTGTGAGGGTGGCAGCCGGTTGAGGGTTCCATGGTCGCGGGCCGCACAGGCGGCGGAGAGGGTGTGGACAACGTAGACGCGAGCCACATGACGCTGGACCGGGGAGAGCCGCGCCCGCGCGGGGCTGGGCCCATGGGCAGCGGCACTGCTGGCGCCGCCGCCGGCTCACCTAACCTGCCCGATTCCGTCCCGCCGGCGGCACCCTCGGCTGCGCCCGCCTTGTCAGCCTCGGCAGCCACCCCCGCACCCGACAGCCCCCGCAGCTCCTCCCCCAAGCTGCTCCCCGCCGACTCCAAGCGCTCGCTGGCAGCCAGCACCGACGGCAGCGAGGTCTCGGGCAGCGGCAGCGGCAGCTTGTACCTCAGTCCCCAGCACTACGACGCCGCCAATGATGTTGTGCTGCGCCTCGAGTTCCTGCGCACCCAGGAAGTGAAGGTGAGCGGGGTGCTTGTGTTGGTTGGGCTGAGTGGGGGCACGGTACAAAATGGTGGGGGTGGCTAGGCTGGATCCTGGCGCCGGTGGCCAACTGCGCCGCCGGCTTCGCCTCCCTGCGTTCACTCTTGCCCCTGCCCGGCCCTTCCCCCCGTCCTTCCTGCCTCAGGCCATCATCCGGACGGTCCGGGCCAGCGTAGTCGCAGGGCTGGTGATTCTCATCATCGCGCTGGTCATGAAGGTGACAAAGGTACGCCGTGCTGCGCTGTGATGCGCTGTAATGCGCTGCACTGGGCTGGGCTGGGCTGGGCTGGGGTGCGTTGGTTGGGGGCGTGGATAAGGTGGATGGGCAAGACGCCTGAGGAAGCGGGGTGTTGATGGTGGGGCGGCTGGGGTGACTGTGCTGTGGCGCTGATCATCCTGCGCATGTGGCGCAGCACGCCAGGACACCCGCTCTCCTTGTGCACGTTTGCCTCAGGCTGCTGTGGGCACGGAGCAGGCTCCCCTCTGGCCTTGCTGCCCCCCGCCCCGGCCCCGCCCCGCCTTCCACCCTCTGCCCGCGGTGCCCTCCAATCCTGCTGCCTCCCGCCCCCGTCCCTACCCGCCTGCCACCCTATGCTTCTCTGCACCCCCAGCAGCCCGGGCAGCTCCGGTGCCACACATCGTTCCCTCCTGCCTGCCCATGCCCCCCCACAAAACCAGGCCTCCCAGCTGCATGTGCTGCCCTCCCTGCAGGGCGACTCGCATTACCTCACAGAGAACACGGTGCCGGTGGTGAACCTCGCCTTTGCCGCCCCGCTCTGCGCCGGCATGCTGGCCTGCTGGGTCATCTTCTTTTACCGAGTGTACAGGTGGGGGCTCGGGTACGGGTGGAAGTGCGGGTGGTAATCTGGTGGATGGATGAAAGCGCACGCCCTGCTCTTGCAGCCACCCTTTGCCCGCTGTGCCCAGCTTTGCCTCACCGCTGCGCCTCACGAGTCCTACAACTCAAACCTTGTACCCTCACCCTGTCCCACTTTGTGCCCTCGCCCTGCCCCTCCCCACCTCGCCTCGCCTCACCCTGCCCCCATCTCCGCCTGCCCCACTTCCCCCCACTTCACCCTGCCCTGCCCTGCGCCGCAGGTCTAACCTGAGCCGCAAGCGGTGGAGCCACCGGCGGCGGCGGGCGGCCACACTGGCGGGGATCGAACTCACGCTGCAGGTGGGGGGGCAGAAGAAGGGTGGGGGACCGCGGGTGGCCAGTGCGGGCGCGCGCCCGCCCATTCATAGGTGCCGCCAGCATACCATCTCTCCTTCTTCACAAGAAGGTGCAGCGACATGACGCGCTTGCAGCAGAACTCTGGAGGGTGCAGGGGCTCTGTACACCGCCAGCAAGGCAGGGTTTTGGGTCCTGTCACGGTGCAGCCCTGCGCCCTGCTTCCACCCATGCTGTTGCCCGGGCCCGCGCTCCATTGCCGTGGCACCTGACCCTGCGTCTGCCCACCTGCCCTGCCTCCTTGCCTCCGCCGCACTGCTGCCATTTGTGACGCCACCTTGTCTCCCTAACGCATGTGGCCTCCTCTGCTGCCCCATTGCAGCTCACCAAATGCTTGCTCCAGCACCCCACTGGCAGCTCACCACCCTGCCTTCCCCCAAACCCACTTGCCCTCATCAACCTCGTGCTGCTCCCTTCCCCCTGGCAGCCCATCAACCTTGGTTCCCCACTGTCGTGAACTGCACGGCTAAGCCACCATATCTACCTCCCCTGCCCCCACCCCACCCCTGCAGCTCGCCAACCTCGTCTTCTTCCTCGTCCCAAACGCCTACGTGCTGTCCCACACCTGCGCCTGGTTCAATCCCATCATTCTGTGGAGCGGGTTTGTGAGGTGGGCTGCCGCACTGTGCACTTGAGAGTGTGTCGGCCAGCTGTCTTTGTGTGGAAAAGGAGGTCTGGAGGACATCTGAGGCAAACATTGTATCAACGGCCTGGCCACAGCTGCTTTGCAAGCTGGCCGTGCAATGGGGGCAGCGCCTTGCTTGCATGCCACCTGGGCCTGCGACTGCTGGGGGCACTGATGCATGGGCTGCGCCTGATTGCTTTGAGACCATGGTAGCGACTACAGCCCTCAGCGTGTCTCGTAAGTACGAGCACTCGCCCCACCCGCCCCCATTGCCTTGCTGTCACATGCAGGTGGACGGTTTGGAACACTTTCTTTTTGATGTTCTGGATCCAGGCACACAGCGCCAACCCGGCTCGCTCCCCCTACTGGCGTACGTGTGCCTGGTCGTCTCCCTGGCTGCCGCCGCCCCCAGCTCACGCGCTGCCTGCCCGCCTGCCTGCTGCCTGCCTGCCTCCCCCCCAGGTTCTACCCCCACTCTCTCTCCCCGTGTGCCTGCATGACTGGCTGTCGGCCTGCACGCCGGCCGCCTCGCCGCCGCCACCTCCCTCCCCTGCACCTCCTTCCCTTCCCCCACACTTTTGTGTGCTCTGCAGGCCAGAACACCGACCGGCCGGACGCCGCCATCATGGACGCCCCCCTGTGCAAGCACTGGCGCAAGCTGGGGCTGTGGGCGGCGCAGGAAAGCGTGCTGCTTTCTCTGACGGTGCTGCTGCAGGTCAGTTGCCAGCCTCCCTGCTCTCCCTTGCTTTCCGCTCGCTGCCGTTACTGTGCTTTGCGCACTGCAGAAGGGCGGCCTGCTGTCGATAACAGTGGTGTCGCAGGTGTGCACACTTTGTAGAGCTGCGGAGGGTGCAAATTTGCGCGCAAATGTTGCTGAAGATGCTCTACCTCCTGTTACATTTGAAGACGCTCCCAGCGCTCTCAATGCGTTGCCTCTGAATGTGTGCTGTCGGCGCTGACGGTGCTGCTGCAGGATGGTGGGAGGAGTTCATTTGCTGCGTTACACAACACCTGTTTGCAAAACTAGCCCCATCCTGGTCCTTGTCACTGTGTCTCCCTCTCCCGTCCCCCTTCTCACGATTCACCCTGCCGCACACGCTTTCCGGTCCGCCGACTTTCCCAGTTGGTGATGTAGTGCTGAATTCCTGCTGCTGCAGGCACACCCAAACGAGATGGACTGGGACCCCGCCATCTCCGACTGCCGGAACCAGCCCTGGAACTGCAAGTTCAAGCGTGAGTGATGGGAGCTTTGAGGGTGGGGGGAGTAGGCGTGGGAGGAGGAACATGGGAGGGAAAATGTGGGTATGAGCATGGGAGGAGAAAGGAGGGAGGAAGCGTGGGTATGAGCGTGGAGGAAAGGTGGGTGTTCTCTCCCAGGAGCCAGGCCAGCAGGGGTTGCAGCTGCTGCTGCTGCTGCAGCAGCTGCTGCTGCTGCTGCTGCAGCAGCTGCTGCTGCCCCTGCTGCAGGGTTCCCATTCTACCCGAGCTGGTTGTGCTGTGTTGTGTTGTGTATGTGTCTGTTTCTGAAACCCTTGGGTTGCCCCCCACGCGGTGCTCCGCAGCCGCCGCCCTGGTGCTCATGTGCCTCAACATAACCTGCCTCTCCCTCTACTGGCTCCTCTACGTCTTCTTCGTCTCCCGGGCCATCCACAACCTCAAGTTCCTGGTGAGCGGCGGGTGTGCTGTGCTGTGCTGTGCTGCCCTTGTAGGCTGGTGCGGCCAGGCAGGCAGGCGGGCGGGCCATCAGCCACCTGCTCAGCACGCGCCTGCTCAGCATGCACAGCGCAGCGCGTGGTGGTGATTCGCGCTGCGGCGCCGGCTCCCTTGTAGGCGCGTAAGTGACGGCAGGGCTCGTCTCCCTGCCTGAGGGATGCGCCCTAACTTGTGTTCACCCCCTGGCACCTGCGCGCAGCCGTACAACGTCATGAGAATGGCCAACCTGACCGTCCGCCTGCAGGTGCGCCGGGTACTCAGCTGTGCCAGCATGCTTTGGTCAAGGGTCACAGCGTGTGCACCGCGCCTCTGGCCTGTGCCAAACTAGCCCCGTCGCCAACTTACCACCTGCCCACATGGTCAAAACAAAACAGAGACGATTGTGTGTTTGCCACCTGGCAGGTCCGCCTGCGCGCCCTCTCCATCTTCTTCTTCCTCATCTGCGTCATCTCCTACAGCTTTGGTGAGCCCGCCCGCTGCCCCATCCTGCCTGCCCAGCGTGCCTCCCCTTCCAGCATGTCTCCTAATTGCCTGCCCGCCCGCCTCCCTGCCTGCCCAGCTGCGGGTGCCGGTCAGTGTGGAGGCATGCCTGGCACTGTGTACTGCACACTGGAGGCATGCCTTCAGCTCTCAGGGTGAATGCCACCCTCATGCCCACCCCTCTCCCGCCGCCCCCCTCCGACCTGCATTGCAGTCGACCTGAACACCTGTAGCAGGTCAGGCCCGCCAGCCGGCCGCTGCCAGCGCACTCTTGTGGCCCGCCAGCCGGCCGCTGCCAGCGCACCCTTGTGGCCCGCCTGCATGCGGGCCGGCCTGCCTGCTCCTCTGGCGCCTGCTTGCCTCGGCGCATGCATCTGGCAGCGGCGGCTGGCATTGCATTGCTTCCGCTCTCGACCGCCCAACCCTCCACTTCCCCCACCCCTGTACGGCACTGATCGCCTGTATTGTTTGGCTGCTGTCTGTGTCTTCTTGCTTGCAGCTACATCCTCAGCTGGCTGGGCTACCTACCGATGCAGCTCGTAATGACAGCCACAGCAATTGCAAACGGCTACATGTGCATGCCCAAGCGGCCGCACGAGGCGGGCGTCCTTCAGGTGAGAGGCAGTGCTGACCGGCATGCCTTTTGCTGACCTGGCATGCCTTTGCTGACCTGGCATGCCTTTGCTGACCTGGCATGCCTTTGCTGACCTGGCATATCTTTTGCTGATCTGTCATGGCCTTTGCTGACACGGCATGGCCTCAGCACTGCCTCTCGCACTGCCCCCCGCACTCTTGTTGCCTCCCTCGTCACCCACCGCACCTCTCACACTGCCTCCTCGCCCTGACACGCCTGCCCGCAGGTGTGGCTCCAGGAGTTTTGCTGGACGGAGGCTGATGTGCCGAGGAAGCGTGCAGAGCGGGGCGCCAGCCTGCCGCCCTGCGCCCCAGAGGGCCCCTGCCTGCAGCGGGAGCCCATGTTCTGCTTCGAGGTGAGCCATGTGTACTCCTGTTGGCGATGTGTGTATCAGTTGAAAAGTGTAGTCCTGGATGCTGTTGTTCATGCAATCCATGCTCTGCTGCCAGTTGGGGGTGAGCGCAAACGGTGGAGCAGGGTGCTGAGCAATACCCTGCTGCCCTGCCCTGCCCTGCCCTGTTTCACTGTCCTTTGCTTTTGGCGCAACATTGTGTGCCTCGGCTGTCCTCCCTCTTGCGTTGCCCCACCGCAGACGGCGGTCAAGTGCATGTTCTGGAGCTTCCTCGTCTGTGAGTCGCACGCTGGGCCGCGCTGCGTGCCGCGGCGCCCTGCACAGCCTGGCCTGCTCCAACACAAACGCATGTCCCGTCCCGCCTGCCGCCATTGCAAGGGCAGGCAGCGCACAAGGCAGGCTCTGAGTGCGCCTTTTGCCAGGTTGCGAGGAATACTTCAACTAGGCTGTCAGGGTAGGAACACGTCTCAACCTTTACTGACCACGTTGCCCAGCACATGGCCACTGCAGATGACTATGGGGAGCGGCGGCGCACGGCAGAGGCGGAGGAGGCGCAGGTGCAGGCTGCTCTGGCCAGCTGGGACCTGGAGCATTTTGAGTGCTTCTGGGAGAGGAGCCTGGACACAAAGGCGGTGGTGGGGTGGAGCGAGGACACGGTGAGATCGGGCAGGGGAGTGGGATGGTGACGGTCGGGTGCGGATGTACCGGCGAGCGGCAGGTTGGATGGCCGCTGGCGCTGGGTCGGTGAGCGCGTGTGTGGTGGACGGTGCAGCGAAGGCGCCGCATCCACCCCTGCAGTAAGCGGTGAGTGCAAGTGGGCAACTTTGGTGCGACTCCTCACACGCTGCCGGTCACCGGCCATGGTCGGCGTCATGCCCGCCTGCCCACCGACCGGCACATTGCTCATATGCCCCGCCTACAGGTGGTGATTGCGTTCCGTGGCACCGCCAGCCTGGCAAATGTCAAGGCAGACCTGCAGGTGGGTCTGGCTGGTGATTCTATTGCTGCTGAGAGCTGGGGATGGGGCAACCGTGCCATCACCTGCTTTTGGTCTCACCTCTTCCTCACCCACATTCCCTTGCCCCGCTCCCGGCCCGCCTCTCCCCCGCAGGTCTGGCGCACCCGCTGGCCCGCCGGCATCGGCAGCCCCCTCCTGTGTTCCGCTCCCATGGTGCATCGCGGCTTCCTGGCCTGCTACAGCGCAAATGCCTTCAGCGAGCGCCTGCTGTCCCGCCTGGAGAGCATCCTGTACCGCTGCAGCCACACGGAGCAGGGGGCGCGGCGCACCGTCACCGTCTACGTCACCGGGTGGGTGGTTCAATTGGCGCTGCCTGCCTGCTGAGCGCGATGTGGTTCAGAGGAAGTCATCGCATGCCGCTGGGTGAGCGAGCGCACGCGGGAAGCTCTGCTTTTCAACTCAGCACAAGGACTGGCCATGTGGCAGCATGCAGTTTGCTGCTCTGTTGTGTGCGGTTCTGTGCACCAACGGCTGCCCACCCATGGGCTCTGCCAAGCCCTGCACAGCCCAGCGGGGCAGACTTGCCAGCCCGCTGAATGCCTCTCGTGCCCGCGCCCACCCCCCGCTGCCCTCCCCCTGGCAGGCACTCGCTGGGCGGCGCCATGGCGGCGCTGTGTGCTTTCGACATCAAGAACCGCTGCCCCTGCGCCGAGGGGTACATCAACGTGAAATGTGAGGCAGCCCAGGCTCGTGCGGCGTGGTGGGGAGGCCATGCAAGGCAGGGACGGCGGGGGGAGGGGCGGCAAGGGGGCTCTGCCCAGCGCCGACCCATGTGGGCAGCGCTGTTGTTGGCTGCTCTTGCCAGGGCAAGGCAGGGCAGGGCTTCTGAGCTGATCATCCGTCTACGTGCACACCCTCTGGGCTCTGCTGCCCGCCCGCCTCACCCCCCTGCGTGTCCCGCAGGCTACACCTTTGGCGCCCCCCGCCCCGGCAACAAAGCCTTTGCCCGGGAGTTCAACACGGCCGTGCCCGACTGCTGGGTGAGCGCTGCGCACTGTTTGGAGCGCTGTGCTGTGCTGTGCTGTGCTGTGCCCTGTCAGCAGCAGGTGCGCAGTGCATGGCTGGCGGGTGCATGAGGAGCGCCTGAGGATGTGGTGCGTAGTCTGCGCCTGCTTGCCATGTGGGGGATTGAGAGCTATGCCCCTTGTTGTGCTGTACACGAACCCATCTCCCTGCCTGCAGCAACTCATCAACTCGGATGATGTGGTGACATCGGCAGGCAAGGTGAGATCGCAGGCGCAGGTGGCAGCCGTGCTGTCTGCTCCTCTTTGCCGCATCGGGCGCCGGCACTGCCTGCTGCTCGTCTGTAGTGCTGCCTCATTAACAATCGGTCAGTCGCTGTCACGCCCCGCTCCTGTACCCCGTCTCCGCTTCTGCACCTCTCCCTCCCTGCCCTGCCACGTCTCGCTTCGACACTCCTCCCACCACATCCGGTGTGCTAGCACACAACACCCTCTGGGCTCCTCTGCTCCCGCATTGGCCACGCCTCGCTGCTCACCTCCCGCCCCTTCCACACCCCGTCTCACTGCCCACCCCTTTCCACCTGCTTCCGTACCTTGCCCTCCCCCGCAGTTTGGCTTCCTCTACACGCGCATCGGCCACCGCGTGCTGCTCAACCGGCTGGGCGACCTGCTGGTGCGGCCCAACTACGTGGAGACGCAGATACGGGGGGTGCCCGGAGGTGGGTTCAGCAGCTGTACACACTCAGGGTTGACCTGTGCGCCGGAGGGTGCCCGTGCCGTTGTGACGTAGGCAGCGGCGGTGCCTGGTTGTGCAGTTTGGCTGGACGAGTGTGCACACGCTGGGCCTCCTCCCCATCCAAACCCTTTCACACCTGTTCACGCGCCTCCTCCCCCCTGCACCTCCACCTGCCCCTCCCCTCTCCAGGCACCTCTGTGAACGACCACCTGCTGACCTCCTACCAAATTTGTGCTGCCTCCCCTCGCCCTCCACATCTTTAATTGCGTCCTCTCCATCTGCCCCTTGTTTTGTTTCTCCACCCGCAGGCGCATCCGTGAAGGACCATCTGCTGACTTCCTACCAAAAGGCGGTGGTGGCGGTGGTGGCCGCCCAATTTGGCAAGAAGTCGCTCAAGGAGGGGCGGGAGGGGGTGCTCTCGCTGACGCAGCAAAAGGGTGAGCAGGCGAGCAGGAGGGGCTGCTCATCCTGGCACAGCACAGCGCAGGGTGCAGGGGTGGGATGCCATGCTGTGAGTGGCATTTAATTTAGTTATGCATGGATGACAGGCTGCTGTCCTTGGGCATGCTGCTCAGGTTGCTGATGGGCTGGTGCTGGTGCGCGCCATCATCTCCCCTGCCCGATGTGCCCTGCTGGTGCCCGCTGCCCTCCCCGCCCGCCCGCAGGCATGCTGCACGTGCTGCAGAGCGCAGGTCTGACCCGACGAGAGATGCGCCTGCTGGAAGAGCACGGCTGGGAGGCGTGGCGCAGCTTGCAGCAGAACGAGCGCAAGCAGCGCAGCCGGCGGCGGCGCGGCAGCGGCAGCGGCGAGGCAGTGGCTGCCGCAGCGGCGCTCATAGAGGCGGAGGCAGGGCAGCCGCTGCAGGCTGTAGTTGTGGAGCCGGCAGGGCCGCTTGAGCACCTGGAGACAGGAGAGGGCAGCCCCGGCGGGCAGCAGCTGGGACTGCCAGCTCTAGCAGCTCCTGCAGCAGCAACAGCAGCAGCAGAAGCGGTGGCGGCAGCACAGCCCGATTTGGAGGCGGGCGGCGGGGAGCAGCACCGGGCGGAGGAGCGGGACGGCGTGGTCCACATGACACAGATGCACTGCCGCACGCGCTGCGGCCGCCGCTGCCGCACGATTTGCGCACTCCTGGGCAAGCAGCCGCGAACAGCTGGCGAGACAGCATCGCCCATGGATGATGCCCCGGCGACCCAGCAGCAGCAGCAGCAGCAGCAGCAGGATGGGAAGCAGCAGCAGCAGCAGCAGGATGGGAAGCAGCAGGAGCAGCAGCAGCCTGACCAGGCGCCGCTGCAGGCAATAGCAGAGGTTGGGGAGGAGGGAGATGAGGGGTCTGCTGGCAAATCGTCTGGCAAGGAAGGTGCCCCCTCACCTCCCGACTCCCCACCGCCGCCCGAGTCGCCGCCCCCCTCACTGCTAGCCTCGCCACGGCCGCACCGGGAGCAACAGCGGCGGCGCGACCACTGGTGGCAGCCCGTGGTGAGTGTTGACTGTGTGGCCGCATGCAGTGCCGCTGGCGCTCCGCTGGGCAGCGTGGCTTGCGCGGTCTTTGCTGATGCATGGTGTTGCATTTCAAGCCTACCCAACTCTACAGTAGCCTGCCTGCCTGTGCACCACTTTACAGCCGTCAGCAAGCATGGGACCCCCACCGTTCTCCCTGCTGTGGCCTCTCCCCCTTCGTTTTGTGCAGGCCGCCGCCCTGGGCTGGGACCGCCTGCCCTCCCTGGGCCGCTCCCTCTCCTCATCCTCCCTGGCCTCTGCCGCCTCCTCAAGCCCGGAAGCTTCCGATGCCGGCACCCGAGGCCCCGCCCGTGAGACCCCCGCCTTCCCTTTGGTGCTCGACTGGCCAGGCGGCGGCGGTAGCGGCAGCGGCAGGCCCGAGATGCCAGAGGCCCTCAGCGGGCGAGCGCTGCAAGAGCACTCTGCACCCGAGCACTCCCCTGGGGCAGCAGGGCCAGCAGCGGCAGCAGGCCCAGCAGCTGTGGCAGGGCCAGCTATTGACGGAGTATCATAGCAAGGTGGCAGCGGCGGAGCAGCCCAGGGGCGATTCGCCCACTCAAGATGCCAGCACGACCCTGAAGCTGGCCAACTGAACTCAACCAACATGACCTCAGCCATTAGCGCATGCATTCGTGCACATGCCCCGCGCGCCTTCAGTGTGCTCGACTCTCCCTCCTCATCTCAGTTTTGTTCAAATGTGGCAAGCCCTGTGCTGCATGCGTAAACACTTTTGCTCAGATTTGGCCCTCAAGCTGCCCGCTCCAAGGTGCACCGGTGTCCTAGGTGCACCGGTGTACACACCTCTTTAGTGTAGTGCCGGGGCTAACCCTCAAGTCGGCTCCGATGCCTCGTCAGCGGCAGTGCACAGCCTGGGATAGAGCAGATGCTGTTGTCAGGTGGCTCTGTGGGCTCTTGACATTTGGCTTGAGAGCTCTGTGCCAGCAGGGAGATGTCATGCTTGTTGCCTCTGCCTGAACCTAGTCCTTTAGGTCATCCCCAAGCGCAGCCTCCCCTCTAAACGCAATGAGCTCGATTCTGGCCGATAGATCGACTTTCTGCCTCGGGTTTGCCCTAGTAATATCACTAGCATCGGATTTAGCACCATCTGAAGGCAGCGAGGGGCCCTTCCGGCGCGGGGCCTTGCGAAGCGGGTTTGGGGATGGCAGCCACCAGTCGCAGGCGGACCGCATCGGCCTCCTTT
>JAPTJF010000783.1:0-13992 GCA_029339195.1 Micractinium sp. NFX-FRZ
GCGCTGCCCAGGCTGCCTTGGTGCGTGCTGGTGCTGCTGCGCCCGCTAGGCACGTGCTGGCGTGGAAGGTGATGCCCAGGTACTTGAAGGTGGTCACTGCCTCCAATGGCTGGCCACCGAATGTGAGCCCGGCCTGCTCTAGAGCAGATCTGCTGCATGCATGCAGTGCTGCCCGCTGCGTGCGCTGCCCGCTGAGCAGCAGCAGTTTGGTCTTGACGGTGTTGACCGCCAGACCCCACTGCTGGCAGTACTGCTGCAGTAGGTCCAGCTGGCGCTGCAGGCCGGCCGCTGAGGTGGCTAGCAGCGTGGTGTCATCAGCGTAGAGTAGCGGCGGCATTGGGCCGCTGCTGCCCTCCAATACTGGCAGGTCAAGCTGCTCACCCCGCTGTGCTGCCTGCAGCAGCTGCTCTTCGAAATCAGCAATGATGGCCGCACTCAGGGAGGCGATGGAAGTGTGAGCGAGCCGGGGAGGGGGTGGGTGGCGGCAGGGGGGGACGCTGGGGGCCTGTTTGCCTGCACCACCGGCTTAGGCTCTCATCCTTCCCTCCCTCTCCTCCTTCCCTCCCGTCCTTGGCCTGCGCCTTCGTGAGGGGTCCAAGGCAGGGAAGGGCAGGCTTCCCGGAAGGCAGTGCAATGCAGCGGCGGGCAGAAGGAGAAGGCTGTTTGGGCGGTGGGCCTGCTTGAGCCCTCGCAAGGCCCGCCCACCCGCCCCGCCCCGTCGCCCTGTGCTCCCTCCCCTCATCCCCAAGGTGTCCCTGCTGGACTGTGGAGAGGAGGCGCTCAACAGCAACAGCGGCAGCAAGCTGTGGGCGGCCTACCCCCACGTCATGCACCTCCTGCCGCCCAAGCTGCAGCCGGGCACCAGCTTCTCGCGCGTCCTGGTGGGTGGCAGCAAAGGTGGAGGCCCCCCTGGGGTGGGCGGCACCTGTGCTTGTGCTGCAGGTCCACCTGGCTGCCGGAACCCGCCACTGCGGCGTGCCAGCCGCTCAGAAGGGCCCTTCCCTGCGAGCGACGGGTGGGGGGAGGCACCAAGTTGGGGGTGAAGGGCGCAGGTCCCAGCCTGTTCTCCTGCCTCAACCACTCGCGGCGGGGGTGCCCGCCATGCCCACCCTGTCTGGCTGCCACCCAGGGATGCCCACCATGCCAACCGGGCAGGCCGTGATCAATGCCTGCTTCCTCCCCACCTGCTTCAGTGTGAGGCGGGCGGAGCTGGTGCAGGCGAGCGCCCTCCCTCTTCAAGCGCTGACCCTCACCCCCTGCCCCTCTTCCCCCTCCCACCCTGCCTCAGAACCGGGCCGTGCATCTGGCCCACGAAGGCGTGGATGGGCTGGTGTGTGTGCTGCTGCTGCTGCCGGGCGCTGACCTGGGCAGCCTGCCAGCTGGCGCGGAGCTGGACGGCCTGCTGTCGGGGTGCGTGCTGGGGCGTGCCATGGACGGCGCCATCAAGAACTGCAGGGTTCTGCACCCGCCGCCGCTGGACAGGTGGGAGCCGGCACGCAGCCGGAGGGCAGGGGGCCAGCCCGGCAGCGCTGGGCGGTGGCGCGACTGCAGTATTGCATGTGCACACACACACACACACGCACGCAGACAGCACAGGCGCATCTTCTTGCGCCTGGGATGCCCTTGTGCATGGAGCCTCTTGTGACTGGTGCCAAGCTGGAGGCAGCATATGCTGGCCCCCGTACCAACCCCTCCCTCGCTTCCAGCTGCCCATCCCCCCAGGTTGCCCTTTCCCTGCCTCCGTTCTGCCCTGCCTCCATCCTGCCACGCCCCTCTCCCTGCCCCCGCAGCGAGCCATGCCAGGCGGGGCTGGCCCACTTCTTTGCCACGTGCCACGAGTTCAAGGAAAAGGAGATGGCCGCACTCAGGGAGGCGATGGAAGTGTGAGCGAGCCGGGGAGGGGGTGGGTGGCGGCAGGGGAGCAGGGCGCGGTGCAGGCGGCGGCAGGGCAGAGGCTGGGGGCCTGTTTACGTGCACCACCGGCTTAGGCAGCGGGAGCAGTGCGTGGAGCGCTCAGGAGGCAGCCAAGCCCCCGCTACCATCAGGCTGCCTGCCTGCCTGCAGACGCAACCAGCTGCCAGCGCACGCTCCTGCCCACACTGCCTGATCACCCGCCGTCGTCGCACCAGCCCCCTGGTCGTCTTCCGCTGCAGCGTGGACGCAGGCATGCGTGCACCAGCCAGCCAGGAGCTCCCCCCCAGCTGCACCCCCAACGTGCTTGGCTGCCTGCCGCCCGCCCTCAACTCCCGCAGGTTCGCCCCCGGCACGCACTGCCTGCAGATGGCCGACTGCATGGTTGTGTACGACACGCGGGGTGGTGCCGAGCTGGGGGGCAGCATCGGCAAGATAAAACAGGCGGGGCAGGAGAAGGCCATGACGCTGGTCAGGCACCTGCGCCTGGCGGCGGTGCGGCGCCCGCTCATCCTGGACGTCAGCGGTGGGTGGGGCGGGGCGGGGCGGGGCAAGCCGTGGCAGCGGCGTGCAGCGAGCTGGCACCATGCTGGGGCTCTAGCCTGCATGCCTGCCTGCCTGCCTGCTGGGGTGTCCAGGCCTGCCTCGTGCGGCTGGGAGGAGCACCCACCTGCGGCACTGCTGCCAGTGGTGTGCCAAGGCGTAGCCGCCCCGTCTGCGGGTTCGACCCAACGTGCTTCGTCCGTCCCGCCGTACTCTCGTCTTTCCTCCCTTCCCTCGTTCCTTCCTTCCTTCCTTCCTCCATTCCCTCTTTCTATCCTGCGAACCCTGAGCCTCCGCCGCTGCCCCCGCTCACCTTCCGCCAATATTGGTGCGCGAGCCTCGGCTCCGGTTGCTGCCGCCCCTGTGCCTTCAGCCTGCCCCTGGCCCTTGCCACTCAACGCCCATCCACCCCAACCCCGCTCCTCACACCCATCCCCTTCTGCCTCCCTTCAAGCCCGCCAGCAGCAAACCAAAGGCTCACACCGCCCCTCCTGCCTGCCCACCCGGTCCCTGCTGCAGGCGAGACGGCTCAGCTGAGGGTGGGGGTGGCAGAGCCGGCGCCTCTGGCGCGCCTGCCCAGCTACATGCACTTGCCCACAATGTTCCTGTCACGGGAGGGTGGCGACAAAAGTGTGCTGCTGCGCCCGCTGCCGCACAAGGAGGACCACGGTGGCCAGCAGGGAGGGGGGCAGGGTGCGGCGGGCGACGACGGCGGCAAGCAGGAGCAGCAGCCGGGAGACAAGCGGGCACCAAGCGGCAGAGGCAAGGCAGCGCAGGGCGGCAAGGGGGCGGGGGCCGCAGGCAAGCAGGCGGCGGGCGGGGAGGAGAACCAGGCCGGCGGCCGCAAGGCGGCGCGGGGCGCGGCCAAGGCGGACCAGCCCGCCAAGGAGGGTGGGGCGGCAGGGAAGAAGGCAGCGGGCGGCAAAGAGGTGGCAGGCGCGGACAAGAAGGCTGGAGCGGGAGGGAAAGCGGGCCGCAGCGGCAAAAAGACCAGGCAGTGAGGTTTTGGCAGCACCGGCGTGGCAGCCGCCGGCGGCGCCCCGCTCACCTGCACAGGCTGCACTGCCATGTACAACCCACTTCCTGCGACTAGACATGCAACCTGCTCTGCTGTCAAACCAAGAATGGCACATGACTTGCGAGTGCCAGCAGTGGTGAGAGCAGGGCTGGCAGATGCCAGGGCTGCTGGGCATGTGGCTGCCATGTGGCTGCCATGTGGCTGTTGCTGGGCTGGTGGGGTGGCCATCGGCCTGAGCTGTCGACAGGGGGCCGCTGCGGGTGACTGCAGTGGGAGCAGGGGACGGGAGGGAACGGGTGACCGTCTGGAGGCAGGCGGGCATCGGCTCCGCTGCACAGGAGCCTGCCGGTGCTGCCGCCCCCGACAGGGCAGCGTTTGTCGCATGCTGTGCACTCCCCCCACACGGCCAGCCCAAGCAGGATTCCCAATCTCCATTGGCTCTGCCCACCCTCCAAACATCATGCCGGCAGCCCACACTGGCACAGGCACAGCGCGCAATTCCCTCGACATGGAACCATTCTTGGGGGTATATATGGGACAGTAACGGATCCCCCCGGTGATCATATAATGTGTGTTTCACCACTTGGAGTACTTCAGGTGTAGACACAGGCCCGCTGTTGAAATGTCAGGCAGTGGCGGTGGCTTTGAAACGGCAGCACCCACGTCAACTTCTGCCCCTGCAAGGCAATGCATTTTGCTTTGCACCCGAACGGACGCTCAGCTACCGTAATTTGTGTTATCGCCCACTTCCGAGCTGCTTTAGGGCTCACGCTTCTTATCAACGCGCCTTAAGGCGCCGCAAGCTTGCACGTGTGGAGTGGCCGGCGGCCAGGCGGGCGGGCGGCGATGTGCCTGGGGCCAATGATGCGCCTTCAGGGGCGCTTTCAACGGCACCGTCGCCTAATCTGGACAAACAAATTAGAGGCCTCCGCCTGTACAAGCCTCTCTGAACCGGCCTGACAGAAGCGAGTGCGATGTTTGGGCTGTCGGCCTGGCTGGCGACAAAGGCCGCAGGTGAAGCGAGCCGTGGCCAAGCGCAGGCCAGACGGCCACTCTCGCAGCGTAGCGGTGCAGCTTCACTGGCGCTGGCGCCCGCCAGGCTACCGCCCCCAGGTGCTGCCGCCCTTTGCTGACCACACGCCCGTTGTTGCACCCCAACACATGTGCAGAACTGTTCAACTTTGAAAGGCAGGTGTCGCCTGCGCAGGAGAAGAAGATATTGGGGGAGAAGATCTACACCAAGGTCTTCGCTATGCAGGTGGGTGCTGCTGTGGGCGGGAGGCCCCAACGTGGGTGCTACCAGAGGGCCAACGCCTGTTGGCTGGGCACATTTGCGTGCTGAAGACCCAAAGTGTTACACATGGGAGGAGGGAGCACAGCAAGGCCCATCCTGCAGCCCACAAGTGCTGGTCTCCGCCCTGCCTTGCTCGCCTCGCCGCAACCCGCATCGTGCCACCCTGCTGCTTTGCACTGCCACCACCCCCCTGCTGTGTGCCCTCCTCCGTGCAGCCTGACCTGGCTGGCAAGATCGTTGGCATGATTTTAAAAATGGACAATCACAGTAAGTGTCAACCTTTGGGGTTTGGCTGGAGGCTTTTCGTGCTGGCTGCATTGGGGCCTTCCTGCCTACCTGCAGGCTGCCTTTTGAGGAGGTCTTGACGTGGGCTGCATAACATATTGCCAACAATTGACTGCCGGCCCGAGTGCATCCCACACGCTTCATTTATATGTGCAGAGGTGGAGGTGCTCTGTCGCAGCAACACCAAGCTGTTCCTCAAGGTGGCCGGCGCGACGGAGGTGGGTGCGTTGTGCTCAGTGTCCCGTGGCATCCGGCGGTCCGACGTGCGCTTCCAGGCACCTGCAGTACTCAGCAACGTCATGTTTGTCTCCATCCATGCTGCCAATCCGCAGAAACTGTCGATATTCAACAAGGTCCCCGAGGGGGCAGAGGTGAAAGAGATGGATGTGGGGACGTGGCTACTGCCGGCTGTGCAGCGGCCGCTGACGCAGTGCCAGGTGGCGGCGATGTCCGCGTTTGAGTGGCGCGAGGAGATGGAGGCTCGCCTCTACTACCAAGTGCACTGCCTGCAGGTGGGTGACTGACATGTCATGGGAAGGGGTGTGCGTGGTGTTACAGCAGGCAAGCGGGCCACAAACACACGTGAATGCCTGTATGCATGTGGCGGAACTCTGCAGCAGCAGCAGAATTCTGCAGCAGCAACCATGTATACACCGCTGCACATGCGGTGGCAAGCCCCTGTACCATGTAATCCATCTCGCTTCTCGGCGCCACCGTGCAGCCACGCTTCGCCGCCCACCTAGTCCACATGCTTCTGATCGATTTGGAGTGCCAGTCAACCCTGCACCCGGGCTTCACCCAGGAGGGGCAGCGCCTGGTCAGCAATGCAGGTAGGCTGCATGCTCAAGTGACAGTGCGCCAGTGTCCCGTCTGGGGCAGCACATACCTGCCGCCCTGCCCAGCTGCACAGCCTCACTGGCATTGACTGTGTACCCTTCTCAACATGACTGCACTGCCTGCAGCCATCTTCAAGGCGAGCGCTGCCTGCTCTCTGCTGGACAGCCCGCTGCTGCTGGGCGAGACGGTGTGCCGGCTGTGCCCCAAGGTGAGGGGGCAGCGGGGCGGCAGGGTATGCCTGTCATGTCAGCAGGGCTGCGCTTCCCTGCTGCAGCACATGCCGGCGCCCGCTACCTTGACATCCCTGCAGCTCATGTTTATGTGCCGCAACACCGCTGCTCTTGCTGCCTGCAGGACCCGCGGTTCCGCTCAGCCGAGGAAACGATGAAGGCGGTGGCGGCGCTGGCGCCGCAAGGCCAGGCTGGGCCCTGGGCGCCCATTGCTGCCATACACGCCCGCTTTCCGCCCAAGTTCCGCCGCGCCACGCGTGCCCTGCTGCTGATCAAGGTCCATGCTCGCCACCTGGTGGCAGCTGCCGCGGCAGGCGGCACCACGCAGGTGTCAGATGGAGCGGCGCTGCTTGACAGCCTGCCAGATGAGCTGGTGCTGAGCATCCTGGAGCAGGCAGCACGCCCGCTGGATGCCTGGGCGTGACCCGGGCAGGCTGGCACAGCAGCTTGCCGCGAGGGCAGGTGCCAGCTGTGGATGCTGACAGAGCGAGCGGGTAGGGCAATCGGCAGGCCAAGCTTAGGCATCCTAGTGTACGTGAGACGTTATGCTTTGAGTTAGGTAGATTTTTTAGTAGTCTGTAAGAGGCGTACTGACGTTCCTTGTGAGAAATATGGACCACAACAAGAGCAGCTGCACAACGGTGGTTCAGTTGGATTGCTTTGAAGCAGGCACTTGTGAACGTCCAGTCATCTGGCAGGTTTGGGTTGCTGGCACCTGGCGGCTGACTTGTGTGTGTGAAGCGTACACTCCTGCTCGCACACACTTCGTGCCTTTAATCAGCCTGCCCTTTCCCAGCGCATGCCTTACATGTCATTGCCACCCAGAGGGCAGGCACACAATGATGTAGGTACAGCACAGTCAACGGACATGCCCCGGCAGCTGCAGCGGTGAGCTGCATGTCCCCGGCTGTTTGTGATGTGTGCGAATCTGTGTTGCACGCCCACCCCGCTGGAGCGCGGTGGCCGCCACCGATGCCGGCTGCTGCTCCAACTCTGCCCACCCCGTGACGTGCTTTCGTTGCCCGCCGCTCCCTCCGCCACATGCCGCGCGAACTCCAGCGCCTGTGGTGAGGGGAGCAAGCTTGACGATGACTAGCACATCGGGTGCAAGGACGACGTCAGCCCATGAGCGGGCAATTCCCCAACCGGGTGCTGTGTGTGGGAGCAGCACAGGCTGGTGGCCTCTCTTGCAAATGCCGGGTGGCGGGCTGTGGCTGCCTGGCACACAGGTTTGAACTGAGAGCGGCCCGCTGCACACTCACGCAGCCCACCGCTGGCCCCAACACAATAGCGCCCTCACCCTGCATGGCCTGCCTGTGGGCGGTGGGTTGGCGGGTGGCATGGGCGGCGCGCTCCGCCAGTGCATCAGCCAGCCTGCGCCTGTGCGAGGAATGAACAGGGGAGCGTGGCAGCGGGGCAGAGGCTCCACCGGGTTGCCAAACCCCGTGCAGGCAGCAGCGTACACAGACGCAAGCACATCAGGGGAGAGGGCAGCAATACAACAGGCACAGCAGTGAAGCAGTGTGCGCCATCACCTGCGGGCAGCCCAGTGCAGAGCAGGGATGGTGAACAGGGGAGCAAGGGGAGGGCACTCTCGCCTGGTGCAAAGTAACTGCCGCCATGGGCGCGCAATCATTGACGGGATGTAGGCAGGGGTGGAGAAAGGCGGACGCTCAGCAGCAGAGCCGTCCTCCCCTGCATCCCAGAACACCCGTAGTTTCTTGGGACCTCAACCTGCATGATGCGCCTGCCGTGGCGGGGCAGCACGCATGGCCGGGAAGCAGGGCGGTGAAAGAAGGGGCGCTGAGTGGGATGGGTGGGAGAGGGACGATAGAGGGCGAGAGTTGATTTGGCGTGCAGGCCAGGTTGGCCGTCGAAAAACGGGCAGCAAATGGGGCAAGGCAGCACCGTGCTACCCGCTCTTTGTGCAGGTTCAAGGTGCAGATGCCCCACCACCCCCCCTTGGCCTTGCTAACAGCCGAGCCACGCAGCTTCTCCTCAAGAGGGCGCGTGGTGGGCGCAGGGCCAGTGCGCCGACAGCAGTGTGGCTGCTGCCGCCTGCCTGGCGGGATGCCCGCCAGCTCAGGTTGCTGCTGGCAGGCGGCCTGGATGCTGGACCACTTGGCGAGTATGGCGTTGGGCTCTTGGCACACGCCTTGTGTTGGACCACGCTGCAGCTGCGCACCCTCCCCCGCCACCGCCTGCAGGCGCCGGCTGCATGGCGCCCAAGGCACTGCTAAGCGAACCCCTTGACCCGCTCACCCGGTTTACACAAAGTTCTACAGCTCCGTTGTTGGCCCCAGCGTTGTTGGCCCCAGCTCCGTTGGTGCCGCTCAGCGTTTCATGTTCGAGTCCGCTGAAAAGGAGCAGGCGCGCTTTGTGCCCGGGCTGGGTGACCGCATTGAGGGAGCATGTGGTATCGACTTTGGGACTTCAAGCGCTGCTTCTTGCCCAAGCCGTCGAGCGTCTTGTTGGTGACGGCTGCTGCGATGGAGTCAGGGTGCGCCATCACTCATGAAGAAGAAGAAGAAGGTGACACGCTTGGGTGACTGGGGGGTGATATCTGAGTGCACCAAACCTGCATTGTTGGCAGGTTTCCGAGAAAATTCATTCCCGCCTTCTTAGCTCCCTACAAGCGCATTTCTTCAACTAGTGTGTCTTCAAATGGGCTTAGAGGGCCGCAAGCACCTCGGCGAGGAAGTCGGCGGACCCACCAAGGGGGAGCCGTCCCGCTCCTCCTCGCTATCCCTGAAGCACATTTTACTATCTATTGAGTTCATACAAACACTTGGAACGCGGTCCGAGGGCTCCGGCCACCAGGAGGGGGCGCCCGCCGAGCCACCGCTGCCCCGGCGCGGGACATGGCTGCAGCATGTCTTGCTTTGACACCACCTGAGGCTGTTGCAGACTGGTTTGGGCCAGTTTCTGTGTTGCCAGGGTGTCACTTTTAGCGCGCCACAGGGGCGGTGCGGTCTTGCAGTGCCTGGCACGCCTCCCCAGGCCCCTCCTGCCCCTTTGAGACCTTTAAACAGTTTCTGTGCTGCACAGAACGCGCTGCGGCTCAACATAGAGCCTCCTGAGTATCTGACCAACAAAGTTACGAGGGGGATTGCGCTAATTTGCGCTACAGAGGGAGAACCAGAACAGGGGGGCGGTGTCGGCCCCCTGTACCCAGGGCCGTGCACTCAGATGATACGCGACAGCCTGGCTGGCGGCGGCTAATGCCGCCGCTGCCAGACTGCCGACCCACCCCCTTGGAGGGGCCTGTCAGCCGGGGTCTGCCCTTTCCAACTCTTTCAGGAGTTTGCCTCTCGTTTTCCAGATGTTCTCAGTGCTCGAAACCGCAGCATTCAGCACCCGCCCAACCGCGCGTGTGAATGGAGATAGTGGGCGATCTAACGTGAATCCAATAGCATGCTATCAAGCTGAGCTGAGCTGGCGCCCAGCCTGTTGGCCTGTTGGCGGCCACAGGCTGCGAGCACTCACATGCTGACCCCTCACTGCTGACGGCTTCTCGAATGTGTTTCACAGAGGGCATGATTAGCTAAGCGTCATGGCAGGGAATAGTCTATTGTAGCGAGTTACGTGTTTGAAGCAGAGCAGGACTGAGGAAGGACAGCAGCTGAAGCGCCAGGGGCAGAAAATGACAGCTTGCGAACACACCGGCTGCCAGTGGTTAGGGTCAGCGCTGCAGCTGGCCGTGCCGTTGATGGCGAGCCAGATTCAAACTTCGGTGATGGCTCCAGACGTGGCGCGGCGCTAGCGGAAGTACTGCAAAGTGGTGGCCCAGGCGCAGGGAGGGCGGGGATAGTGGGATAACAGGCGCCGACGCGAGAGAGGGCGGAGTGTGCAGCCTCACCTGCAAAGGCGGGCAGTGCCACACAGCAGGGGCTGCAGCTGCAGCGGGGTGGCAGCGCCTCCACCTCCCCTTGTCCTCACTCAGGCCGCACACCCCGGCCCGCCCACCTGCGCTGCCTTTGAGCCCGCCTGCACGGCCCACAGGTCGGCCATGAGCATGATGAAGAAGAGGGGGAGCAGGGTTTCCAGGCAGAAGCGGGGCAGCGCCCACAGCAGGTCGTCGCCGCAGATGCCGGGCAGGGAGGGGTCGTCCAGGGGCGACAGGGTGGGGGCGGGCTGGCCGGGGGCGCCCACCCCGCCAACGTGCGTGTGTGTGTGCCAGATGGCGCGCCGCACCAGGTCAGCCAGGCCTGCGGGAGTGGTGAGCACGTGAGGAGGAGGGGTGAGCACATGGGAGTTCAGGGCGGAGGAGGGGTGAAAGGGGGCGGGCTGTGCAAGCTGCAGCACCAGCATGACCTGATTGCTCTCCTAAGCACCACAACACACACACACACCAAAAACACCACACAAAAAAAAATAAAAAAATGGCTGGCCTGCGCCCCCCTCGGCAGCCTGGCTCTGCCCTTTGCCGCCTCAGCCCCGCCCTCCCTGCTCACCAAAGGAGGCCCCGTTGAGCATGAAGAAGGCGCAGCAGAGGGGGATGACGAAGAGGTGCAGCAGGGTGCAGATGGAGGCGCCTGCCTTGCTGCGGGGGGGGAAAGGGCGGGGCGGCGGGGTGGGCTCAGCGTGTCGGGCAAGCAGATGGGGCCAGCTGACGGGGCGACCAGGCAGGATGTGGGTGCGCAGCTGTGCATGCAACAGGCCTGCCGCCTCAGCGGTGCTCAACTGCCCCCCAACCCAGCACCCCTCACCCAAACAGGGCCGCCATGACGTTGACCCAGCTAGAAGGGGCTGCCGTTGATGGTGGCTGGAGCGGGTCGCCGCCTTCTCACAGCTGCAGCGGCAGGGTGGGCGTGGGGGTTGGGGGGGGGAAAGGGAAGGGAGCAGCTGTGGGTTGCACAAGAACCAACACCGGCGGCGGCAGGTGGGGTGCTGCGCATCCGGTTCGGCACCGCGGCAGGTAGCGGCAGCCAGACCAGCAGGTGGGTGCTAAGAAGGATAAGCACCAATGGTCGCTGGTTTCTGAGTGAGGGGCAAACAAGTTGAGGAGCTTGACAAAAGCAAGCCCGGTTGGTGGGTGCATGGCGCCTAGCCGCACGTGCCGTTGGTCAACATGTGAGGGATCAGTGGGGCGGCGCCAATTGAGTTTGCAATGGCTGAGCCTTCGGCCCGTAACGAGCCCCACAGCGGCAAAAAGCGGTCCTCTTGCAAGCACGGGCGCAAACACGCCACCTCCGCGAGGCCCACAAGTTCCACTCACTTGGCTTAGCCGCTGCAGTGCCGCAGGCTCAACGACGGCTTGAATGCAGCGCGGTTAGGCGGACGCGATATAGGTGGCGGGCTGCAGCAGGCTTGATGGACAGAAGTGTGCAGTTTCCGTGGTGCGTGGTGCTATCAAGATTACAAAAAGCAAGGTCGAAAGTAATAGCGGGAGTCGGCGACGAAAGTCCTAAATGCACAGCTGCTCGCCGTGGCACCCCAGCAGGCACAGCACTCGACGGCGGGGCTTGAGCCCCAACATAGGTTACACGATGCGGCGGCCTGGCGGTGAATCAGCAAATGTACAGCACAGATTCGGCACACAGTCAAGACATCTGATGAGACAGGGTGGAGCGCGAACGGTGGCGCAACGCATGCACTGTGCGTCAGCGAGCAGGCGGGTGCCACCTCAGTCTTGGTCCATTGCCTGCGGCTGCTCCTCATCCTCGCTGCCCGCCCCCTCCTTCACATCCAGCTCCAGCTCAAACTCCTGCTCCAAAAAAGAAAGGGAGCACAACATAGGGTGCAGCGGTTGTGGGTACAGGGAGTGGGGCGGGACAGCACGATGTGGGTGCAGGGAGTGAGGCAAGGCAGGACAATGTAGGTGCAGGCAGGGAGGCGGGGCAGCAAGCAGAGGGGGTCACAGGCCGGGCAGCGCAGCATGTGCGCGGCCTGCCATGCAGCAGCAGAGGCAGGCACTGGGCACGGCTGGCACTGGCTGTGGCTCATCAAGTGCAGCACCCACGTGGGCCACACACACACGCAAGTGGAGCGCCCCCTCCCCGGTGCCCTCCCAACCCGGGCTGGGCCAATATCAGTGGCTGGCAAGGAGACGAGAAACGAGAAGGAATGCGGTGGAGCCGGTGGAGAGTGGGAGCAAGAAGCACAATGCAGAGAGCCAGAGGGGAGCCAGTGAGCCAGAGGGGACGGAGGCCGTCCGCCGCCAGCAGCTGCCTCGCAGTCTGTTGAATGCCGCGGCACAACCGCCCTGCCCCGCCCCCGTCCCCCTCACCTGCACCAGCGCGTTGACCTTGGTGTGCGGGTCGGTGAATTTGGGCTCGTCCACAGCCAGGGGGGCGTGCTGAAGCAGCTTCTGCAGGGGGGGCAGCAGGGCCAGAGGGGACGAGGGGCAGTGAGTGCGTGCACGGTGCTGGTGGGGGCGCCTGCACTGCTTATGCCGCTGCTGCGTTCAGTGCCCACCGCAGTAAACAACGCTACTGCAACAATGTCCCTCTTCCCAACTCATCTCCTCCAAACCTCCCCTCCTGCAGCCTGCCCCCCCAGCCAGCCCCCGCCGGTCACACCTGCACCACGCGGTCCTCCCCGGGGCGCACTCGCTGGCACTGCTCAGGATCTCCAGCAGGCCCTGCAGGTGCGGGGGGGGGGCAGGGGGTGGGGGCCAAGGGCGGGGCAGGGCAGAGCTGGGCAGGACCAGGGCGGATGGGGAGGGGGGGGGGGGGGGGGGGGGGGGGGGGGGGGGGGGAGGCGTGGGTGGCTGTGTGGGCCCACTGTGGGTGGCAACGCAACGGCGCCGCGCGCGCAGTGCTGGCAGTGTGCAAGGGTGGGTGGTGCAGCGTGCACGCCCTGCACTTGGGGCTGCCCCTCCACGCATGCGTCCCCACCTTGAGCTTGGTCTTAGCGGTGAGGGAGGAGGCAAAGAGCTCCATGGTGGGGCAGGCGGGAGCAGGCAGGTGGGGGTGCAAGCGGGGGCAGGTGGGGTCGTGAGAGGCCCGCCGTGCAAGCAGGACGGGGCAGGCGCCGGCAGGTGCCTGAGGGGTAACACGAGCCGGGCGGGTAGTACAAAGTGGTGCTACCAGGTGCGTAACCTTGCTTCAGCAGGCAAAGCCATGGCGGTACAGGCAGTAGGAGGGGCCAGGCAGGAGGCGGATGGCCCAGCGCGCCGGCCGGCTGGCTGCCGGGCCCATGTCGGGCCGTCCCTGGGTGGATGTCTCCCAATCAATGAGGCTGTACACCTGCGGTGCACAGTGTGGCATAATAAGCAAGGTGAGCAAGTGCGTATGGCCTAGCGGATGCAGCTGGACATGGCGGGCAAAGCGAGCAGGTTAGCGTGCTGTCCCCTTCGGCGGCAACACAGGCAGGCCTCCGTACAGGGCATGCGGTGCACGGGCCACCCTGCACACATCGGGAACCATGCTGACAGGCTGGCAGGCTGGCAGGCAGCGTTTTTCGCTCACCAGATGGCAGGCAGGAGACGCAGCAGGGGTGGAGACGCAACGCACGTGGACAAAGTTGCCAAGCGACAGATCAGCAGCAGGACTGGGTGCAGGGCGCGCCTGGGGGCTGGCTCCGGGCTGCCACAGCTGGCGGGGCGGTGCCGGCATGAGGTGACACGCCTGCATCGTGTGCCCGCGTGGCTGCCACGGCTGGCAGCAGGGTGCCGGCAAGAGCACGTTGGCTGGGCACGCAGCCTGGTCAGCCCTGCCGCGGCGGCGAAGGCACAGGAAGGGACATCAAGACAGGAGGTGTACAGAGACGGGAAGGGCAAAACATGGGTGTGATGTGGGGCTGGGATGCCAGTGTGTTGAGTGGCAAGGGGAGGTAGGTGGCAAGGCAACGCCACTCTGTCTCCCGTTCTCGGAGCTGCCAGATGCTGCACCCATCATATCGACCAGCCCTGTGCCAAGGCCAGTGCCATG
>JAPTJF010000784.1:0-13914 GCA_029339195.1 Micractinium sp. NFX-FRZ
CATTCCGCAAGAATGGATGCTGCCAGGCGCTTTTCCCCGGTTGAAACGGTGAGCTGAGCTTCCGCTGCTGCCGCCGCGCCCTTGTGTCCCAGCCCGGCCAGGCCGTCGACAGGCGTGTTCTGCCCTGTAGGGGCCGCCCCACCGCCCTGTGCTCACCCTGCAAGCCCCGCATACGCATCCTTTTCCATTGCCCCCTGCCCCTCTCGCACCCGCCCGCAGCCTGCGCATGTGGCTTCCCAGAGCGTCCAACACCGCCTCCCTGCCCGACATCCCACCCGGGGCATTCACGTCCCTCGAGACCCTGGAGCTAGGCATGGTCGACCTGCGCAGCACGCTGCCCGCCAGCTGGGGCGCCAGCCCCCACGTGCTGCCCGCGCTGCGCCAGCTGTCATTGACGCTGAAGGTGCAGGGCGACCTGCCTGCGGCATGGTCCCGCGGCTTCGCCCAGCTACGCGGCCTCTCAATATCTGACGTGGGCTCGCAGTCACTTCTAACACTGCAGCAGCGGCGCGGCTTTTCAAAGTCGGCAATGGCAGAACCAGCGGCGGCAGCGTCCATTCGCCTGCCGGCGTCGTGGGGGGCAGGCGGCTTCCCACAGCTGGAGTTTCTGTCACTGGACAGGCTGTGGGTCCACGGTCCGCTGCCTCACCAGTGGCTCAGTGAGGCGGGCAGCTTCCCGGCACTGACACGCCTGTGAGTGTGCGCCACGTGCCTGCCTGATGCCCTGACCTGCCGACAGCCTTCCGCCCCTCTTGTCTGCTCATGCCCTGCCAGAATCACGCGTGTGCCTGCCCTGCCCGCCTGCCCGCCTGCTGGCCCGCCTGTGGTTGTGTGCGCCGGTGCCGAACCACTCCTTGCCCGCCACCACGTTTAGGCCACCACCGGCGCTCCTGGCCGCCGCACCCATCACCGCCCACCCATGCATGCAGGCGGCTGACAGATCTCAAGCTGACTGGCCCGCTCCCGCCTCACCTTTTTGAGAGGCTGCCCAGCCTGAGGCATGCGTGGGTGAGATGCCATGGACACCTTCCGCTGCCGATGCCATGCAAAGCCGCCAGTGCCAGCTGCGCTCAACACACTCCAGCTACCCCAGCACATTCATGCGGTCCCCGATGCTGCAGCTGAACGGGAACAGATTCACGGGGTCCCTCCCCGCTGCGTGGGGCCGGTCAAGGGTGAGTCGGGGCGGCCGCCGGCAACCCCATGGCGCTCCTTCTGGCTTTGGCGCCACCGGGCACTGACTGCAGCGGAATGCAGTATTGACTCACCTGCGCCAGGCTCGCTAGTGGGCGTGCTGGGCAAGTCAGCACGGCTTGTGCAGACTGACAGGGTCTACACACCTGTGCTGACAGTTATGTCAGGCCTCAATCACGGCGGTCGGACGTTCTGCTTTGCCCCATGCTGGCTCCTGCTCGCCCATGTGGCAGGCCTCGAGCGGAGCTGCACAGCCGCACAGCCCGCCTGCCTGCCAGGAGGAGGCAGGGCGGCCACCCCAAACGGAGTAGCGCGATTTCTATCAGCTCTTCAACATCGCCTTGCCTGCTCCCTTTTCATCCTGCACCTTGCATGCCCCCACCCACGTGATTTCGCAACCTGCAGGCGGAGGGCCTCGAGCTGAGCAACAACCGCCTGAGCGGCCCCGCCTTCCCTCCGGCATGGCTGGAGGCTGGCTCCATGACCAACCTGACCTACCTGCTCTTTTCCCACAACCCAGGGCTGACAGGCACCCTGCCGGCCAGCCCTCCCTGGCCGAGGCTAGAGAATATGTGAGCAGGCACTGCGAGCAGCCGTGCATGCCTGCCGCTTTTTAGGGGGTGGCAGTGCCGCTGCTGCCCGGCTGCAGGCTTACGCCCAACAAGCCCTGCTGGCTGACGCGATACCATTCCAGCAGCCTCTGCTGCACGCCTGCCCAGCAGCCTGCTCACCCCTCTGCATCCCTGCCTGCCTGCTACCCTGCCTGCCTGCTACCCTGCCTGATGCATGCTCGCCTGCCTCGCCTGCCTGCCTGGCAGCATGGTCAACCCTGGCTCCGTTACTCCGCATGCACTGTCAAGTGCTGTCAAGTACTGCCACTTGTTTGCTGTGTGTGCAGGGAGCTGTTGGACACGGGTCTCATAGGCGGCATCCCTACGGGCTGGTGTGACGCGCCCTTTGCAGGCTCTCTGCGCAGCCTGTAAGCCTCAGCCCTGCCTGACCCGCCCCCCTGGTCTGCCTAGCTCCTTGCCTATCCTTGTTTCTGGTGGGGTTTGGGGGCCTGACCCCGCCCCCCCGCACCCCATCACAACGAGGTGTCTGCTGCTCCCAAACTCTCCATGCACCTTGCCCCACCGCCCACGCCCGCTGCATGCTCCTCCACTTGACCTTCCCACTGCCCTGTTCCAGCTTACCCAGCTTCCCCACTGTGCCCTGCACGCGCACTGTCTCTCGTACACATCCTCACACGCCCATGCATGCATTGGATTGGGTTGGCTGCACGCAGGGACATTTGGGACACGTCTGTGGATCCAACGCTTCCACAGTGCGCAGCCAGCTGCTTGCCGCTTCTCCACGTCAACATGGGGCGGAACAACCTGGGAGGGCAGCAGCCGCCAGGGCAGCCGCAGCTTGTCGGGCGGCAGGGGCGGAGGCGGCCAGTCACAGCCGTCGGGCTTGCCAGTGCATTGCCGCTGTGCGCCCTCGTGGCGGCTGGGCTCGTGGGCAGGCTGTTGTGGCAGCGCCGGCTACGCGAGGTTCGGCAGCAACGGCAGGCCCTGGAACAGCGGGGTATGCTGCTGCAGCACCCAGCTGGATGGCACATGGCGTCTTCACATGAGAACAGCTGGGAGAAGCGGGAGGGTAGGCCAGCTGCTCCGGCCAGCCTTGTGCAGGTGGCGCAGCACAGGCGGCTGGCAGCCCTTCTGAGTGCTACGGGGAGGCGTCTGGGCCATCAGCAGGACGGTCCGGCTGAACCTGTGATGCTGATACGGCCGCTTTGCTGGCCGGCGGAGCAGCCGCTGCCAGCTGGCACAGAGGCTTGCGAGAGGGAGCCGTGCCAGGCGGTCAGCACGCAAGGTGCTGGCAGCCCTGCCGCCGCTAGCTGCCCAGCGCTTACGCCACCCGTTGACCGGGAGTGGCGGCTGCCAACTGAGTCCCTGCGGATGAATGCCGCCGCTCTGCAAGTGCGTAAAACACTGTTGACAGGAAAAATTGAGCTGTGCAATGGAGCATGCAGCCTGGACACAACAGCTGGGAACCAGGTCTCTGCTTCTCGCCTCCTGCCTGCCCACCCTCCCCCCAGCCCGTGCCTGCTCGCCTCCCCTGCTTGCTTGCCCGCCTGCAGTTTGTGGTAGGCAGCGATGGGGAGGCGGTGGAGCTGGGCAGCGGCGGGCACGCTTTGGTCGTGCTGGCAAAGCTGCAGCCAGGGGACCGCAGCGTGGCCGTCAAGGTGGGTGTGCTGGGCGCGCAGGCTACACCGCTCTCTGCTGCTGCCTTCGCCTGCATGCGCGCGGCCCTGCACACCTGCTTAGCCTTCCCGCATCAAGCCTCCTCCTGCCCTCCCATGCCTACATGCATATCTCTCCCTATGCCGAAGCCCCCTTCTTTCCACCCAACTGCGCGCCTCTACGCCCCTGCCCAACCCGCAGGCCTTTGAGCTGGAGGCCGGCGTGGACAGCAGCATCATGTGGCATGAGGTGGCGCTGATGCGGCAGTGCCGACACCCGCGGGTGGTGCCGATCCTCGGCGTGGCGCTCAAGGTGAGGCGCCCGCCGGCAGGAGCAAGGGATGGCATGCCCATGTGGGCTGGTCTGAAGGGCCCAGCGCTCCAGACTGTTATCGAATGCGCCCCTCTCCCCATTGCAGGGGTGCCTGCTCATGGTTGCGATGGAGCTGATGCACAACGGGAGCCTGAGGTCGGTGCTGGGGGACCCCCAGCGGCGGGACAACCTGCGGTGGGCGGCATGGTAGGTGCCATGGCTCGCCTGATGCGCGCCTGCCAGCCCGCTTCCTTCGCCGCAATGCCGGCCGGCCGGAAAGGTGCCTCGTTGCCTGCCTGCCTGCCACACAAGCATGCAAGGCGCTCTGCATCACACCTGCCCTGCTGTCGCTCCGCTCCCTGCTCGGCCCTGCAGTGGCCGCCAGGTGGCGGTGGACGTGGCGGAGGCGCTGGACCACCTGCACACGCAGTTGGGGGTGATGCACGGTGACCTGAAGCCGGGGTGAGTGGCGGTGTGCCAGCCTGCTGTTGTGCCTGCTCATTGCTGGGTGGCGAGCATCCAAGCGCTGAAGCCCATCCCCATCTTCACCCCACCACCATGCACTGCAGGAACGTGCTGCTGTCTGCCGACTGGCGCGCCTGCCTGGGCGACCTGGGCCTGGCGCAGCTGCTGGGCACGGGGGCACGCACCGCCGCTGGCTACACCCGCGCCTATGCCGCCCCCGAGCAGCTGATGGGCGTGCGCTGCGCCCTGAGCGCCGACATCTACTCCTTTGGCCTGCTGCTGGTGTCGCTGCTGGTGCAAAAGCTGGCGAGTTCGCGGCAAGGCTGGCACCTGCCGCGCGCTCCAGAGGAGTGCCCGCAGGTGGGACCGCTGGCCGCTGACATTGCTGCAGCCACGCATGCTCGCTTGGGCTCACAGCCTGCTTCAAGGCAAGGGCAGCTGAGGCGCAGCTTGTGGCAGCATGGTCTCGGCTGGTTGTGAGTTCGGCACATTCATGTGTCCACTTTGCTGCCCCTTCTCACGGCTTCCTGATCGGCGTTTGTATCACTGCAGGAGGTGGTTGACCTGATCCAGGACTGCCTGTTCGTGGATGCTCAACTTCGGCCGACAGCAGCTCAGGCGCTGGCACGTCTGCGAGCTGCCAGTTGACACGGTTGTGTGTAGCATGCATGTGGGGTTGCTGCTGACGACTGTCATGCCTGAAGCTGAGCAGTTGCATGGTGACAAGGAAGTGTGGCAAGGCACAGGTGGCGACGTTCGTTCACATACAGAGGGGGGCCGGTGGGGCGGCAGGGCCGCAGGCCCGCCAGATGCATGGGCCGTGGGGTGGGGCCGCATGTGCCGGAAAGTGTGCATGTGTGTGTGTGTGTGTGTGCACAGGCTGTTCGGAAGGGAAGACACGAAGGCAAAAAGGGGCGCCGGCAGGGTGCACAAAACAGCCCGGCTGGCGGAGCGTGAGTATAGAAAAAGAGGAACGTGCACATAAGCCGCTACAAAGGGTGAGGGGGCATGCAGTTGGAAAAGGGTTAGGGTGGGGCTCGTGAGGGGTTGGGTGGGGTCAGTGCGAGCAAGGAGGGATGCCCTACGGGCAAGGTATAGGGCGTCAAGTGCAGCACAGTTGCATAAATGACATTCATTATGAAAACGGGCGCTGCAGGTGGGGTGCGGGTGCGAGCGGAGCAAATCTACATCACAAGTCACAAAGGAAGGCGGTGATTAGACCAATCGGGGGGAGGCAGCACCGCCATCAGCTCATCGGATGAATGAAACCAAGGCACAGGACACGAGGTGAGGCGTAGGAGGCAGGGGAGGCAGGTTGGGGAGGGCAGTGGTAAGGGAGGAGGTGCGGTGGTGGGAGAAGGGGAGAGCGGGACCCTGGCAAAAAGGGGGTAAAATGGGGGAAGGTTGTGGGGACATGTGAAGAAGGGGAGTGAGAGTAGGAAGATGCCGCAAGGAAAACCGGGGGAAGAAATGAAAGAATTCGATGCAACATAGGGGCAAAGGGCACTCCGAGTCGCGCGCTAACAGCCGGGCCGTGCCCGGTGATGGGAGGGTGGGCACCCGGCCGCAGTTCATGTCTCAAGGGCCGTGTCCGCACCTCATGTACCCACTTGGCATGTTCCTGACGCTCACTTGGCAACCACAACAGCACTGGGCTTGGGATCCCAGTAAGGAACCTCGCGGGGTGTGTCAAAGCTCCGGCGATCCACTTTGCGGCCGGCAGGCGAGGAGGAACGCTTGCCACCGTTGCTGCCACTCCGGCGCCTGCTTGCCGCCACTCCCGCCACTCCGGCTGCGGCGGCGATCGGCACCAGAGCGGCAGCGGCACGCAGCGCAAAGCGCGCGGCAGCGTGTATGTGCTCCTGCTTCTGCTTCTGCTCCTTCTGAGGCTTGGCCAGGGTGGCTGCTGGCTGGCCGACGGCAGGGGCGGCGGCGGCAGCGGGGGCGCCAACTGTCGGGTGGCTGTCCATGCTGCCCTCCCCGCTGTGCACGCTGTCCGAGGCGGCCTCGCTGGGCGCGCTCTGCACGCTGGGGGCACCCAGCAGGCGGCGACGCACCTGCAGCCAAGGAGGCGAGCCGGGCGAGGGCAGGAAGGAGGGGGAAACGGGAACGTGGTGAGAGGCGGGCGAGGAGGAGGAGGTGACGCCGCAGAACCGGGGTTGCAAGCAGCCAGGAGCTGCGTATGAAACTTGCTTTTCTCGACAAGGGACTGCTCGAAGGGCCAAGGCACAACATAAAACAATAACCAAGTCAAAGCAGAGTAGCCTTTTTTTCCTCTGGGAAGAAAACGGTAACCAAATCAAGGCAACTGTTGCTGACGTGGCCCGTGCTAGAGGAGCCCTTCCCTCCAAAGGGCAAATGGCCCACCTCTTGCGCCACCTTGCTCAGCCCCTGGGGTGGGGCCAGCACAGAGGCCGGGGAGCCGGGGTGCTGGTGGGTGCTGCTGGCGTGGCTGGAGTCGCTCCCAGCCTCGCTGGCGGGCTTGGCAGGTGTGGGAGGCGGCGAGTGGGCGGCGGCGGCAGCGGGGGCCACCGCAGCGGGGGCGGTCAGGCCGGCGGCACCGCGCTGGGCGGCCCACAGCTCAAAGACGGTGTGCTGCTCAGCCTGCGACATGAGAAGGGCAGTGATGCAGGGATGGTCAGATAGAGCATAGAAGCGGGGGGACAGTTGGTACAGAACCATGTGTGGACCAACGGGCGCACGGCCGAGGGTTTGCGGCTGGCGACATGCTGGCATATCTCGGCATGCGCACCTGCGACTCCTGCGCGTCCCACCCCAGGGGGGGGGGGGGGGGGGGGGGGGGGGCTTTTGCGGCCGGTATTGTATGCGAGGGTGACCAGGCGGTGGGGTCCAGTGAACACGGCATATAGCATGTCGGCCGCCTCGGACAGCGAGGTGCCGGCCTGCTGCGGCGCTGTGGCGACACACCGCTGCGGCACGAGGTTGGGAAGCAGCGGCTTCACCATTCCGAGCGTTTACGGTGCGGTCTCGGAGTCTTGGCTAGTGGAAGGGGGGCGGGCCAATCAAGGGGGGCGGGCAAATCGAGGAGGGCCAACCGAGGAGAAGGAGGGGCAGGAACCCAAAGGGAACGCTTGCACAAGCTGCGGCCTTTGCGGGAAGTGGCCCCAGAGGGAACCTGACTCCATGCTTGTGGCGGGAGGGCTGGCTGCGTGACAAAGGCTGCGTGACAAAGCCGCAGCAGGCAGGGCAGGCCCAGGGCTCAGAAGCACGCAATCAGGCGCTACGCATCCCATGCCATGAAGCATGGCCGCGAGGTGCAGAGGCATGGCATGTCAGGGGAGAGGGGCAGGATCCAGGGCAGCGCTTGCAGGGAGCGCTACCGCCGCTGGCACCGCTCCTGGCTGCCAGCCAGGATGCATGCATGCAGCTCTCACCCAAATGCGGTGCACCCCTCTCCTCTTGATGCACGCCTCCCAATTCTACGAAAAAATGGGTTACAGCATACACCGGAAAATCCTAGAGCAGCTCCTTTATGGCAGGCAAAGCTCTTCACCTGCCGCCAGAGCTGCCGCTGCGTGCCTGCACCCGCAGAGCCCGCCGCACATCCGTTCAGCCGCTGAGCCCTGCCGTTGGCTGGGCAAACCACAGCTGAGCACTTCCCGGCACCGGCACGCAGTGCTTGCCAACGGAGCCGTAGATGTGCCGCATGCCCCCGCCTTCGGACGCTGCTGTTGACGCAGCCACCATGTACAGAGCCTGACAGTGCTCATCCCAGCTTCACTGCCAGCCAGATCTCGTTTGTGCGTGTCTGCAGCGAGTGAATGGGGCCATACTGTGCCAGCCGGAAGTACCCTCCCGCTTCTGCCTCTGCCAGCTGGAGGCCGTCCCGCTCCAGCTGCACGGGGAAACACAAGCAGGGGCATACCTGAGACGTGAGTTGTATGAAAGCTCTGAATGTAGAAGCTGAGAGGAAAGTGACCCTCTGCCGCCACGCAAAGGGCAGGCAGTGCCGCAGCAGGGGGCGCACAGATGGGGGCGGAGATGCAGGGAGGAATGCACGAGTCCTTGTCGGCGGCGGCAGCAGCACCCGCATCACCACCACCCGCACCACCGCCAGCACAGCACCGCCGCCAGCACAGCACCACCACCACCGCCTTTTACACAGAAGCACAACAGCACCACCAGCAGCAGGCAGGCGGGGTGGAGGCTCACTCACCGCTTGGATGAGCGCCCTGCGGCAGCTCTCGCACGCCTCTTGCGTGGCGTAGCCCTCAAACAGGCGGGCCGCAATCACCTCGCCGCCAGCCACGCCCAGCGTGACAGCGGGGTCGCCGGGGGCGGGCGGCAGCGAGGGCGGCGACGCTTCACTGCTGCCGCGAAGCAGCACGTGGATCTGCATGCGCTTGGCCCCCTGCAGGCAGGGAAAAGACAGGAAAGGGAGGCAGCCAGGCAGGGCGTCAATCAGCAAGGGCAGCCGAAACCCAAACTCCCTGCTGGGACCCCGCCGACCCCACCCACGCACCCACCCATGCACACACATGAAAAGTGGTTCATTGCCACGGCCTGTGGCTCCGGTCAGACGCCATTGCCACTCTGCTCAATGCCCACTGGCCCTACGGTATACCCCCACCCTTTGGCCCTGCCTGTAGCGGGCAGCACACAAATCACAACGGCAGCCAGGCAGGCGTGCAGGCCAGCACACCCCACACCATGCAATCACCGCTGGCGGCAGCAGTACACAGGCAGGCAGGCAGGCCCTGCTGCTTGCATGCCCAGCCAACCTGGGGCGGGTAGCTCATCACCACGGGCTGCGTCTCCCGGCAGCGCGCGCTGGCAGCGTTGTTGCCGCTCATGTAAGACCCCAGCAGGAAGAACCCCTGAAGCAGCACAGCGGTGCACACAGTGGGCAAGACACACGATCAGTAGCGGAAGCAGGGAGAACATGTCGCTCAGTGCGCTCGGTGCAAAAGGCAGGCAGGCACCATAGGAGGGCCAGTGTGAGCGCCCTCTGAGCCGGCGACGCTGGGCTGCCGCTGGCCGCTGCGAGCTGTCTTCCTGGCGGCCTGACCGCCTGGCCCAGCACCTGCACCCACATAACTGGCAAGTCATCAGTTCGTGCAACGCCGATCACGTCCCCGCCCCACCTCGTCTCGCCGCTCATACTCCGTCTCCGCCACAGGGTAGGCTGAGTACAGCCGTAGCGAGTAGTCTGTTCCTTTTTGAATGGGGGTGAAAGGGATGAGCACAGGCCCCGTTTCCGACACGGCAGGTGCTGCCTGCGGGGCTGCCGGCTTGCCCTCTGCCTTGCTGCCGCCAAAGCCAAAGAGCGCAGCGGGGCGGAAGGCGGCGGGGCGGCGGCGGCAGGCGGGGCGGCGGCTCGGCGCCCAGCCGCTGGGATGTGCCGCTGCCCGGTGCGTCACAGTGAGCATTGTTGTGCGAGTGTTTGTGTCACAGGCTTGGGCGCGCTAGGGCGCGGACAAATAAAAATAGTATGGTCGCGCGGCCGGCAGCCACGCTCGCTATCAACGGCACGTGGGAAATGCAAGACAAAATAGTGGATCGAATGCTTGGCTAGAATCAAACAGTTGTCACCGCTGGGCTGGTAAGGCGGGCGCGCTGCGCCCCGCCACCGCACCCGCCTGCCATCCAGCAATGTTACTCTTATTCCTTCATCTGCTGCTGTAGTTGTCTCCCTATCTGCACCATCTGCAAGCTCCACGCCGTGCTGGCGCTGGAAGTCGATAACTCCAGCCCAGTCCTGCTGCCAGCTGCGGCTGCGCCAGGCAGCCTTGCGGCGAGGCGGGGTTCGGGCGCCATTCGCCCGAGCTGAGGCTACGCCTCTAGAGCGCCATCAGCCCAGGGGGCAAGCCCAGCCCCAGGCCTGCTGCCCGCTGCCACAGAGCCTGGTGCATCACAGCGGGGCGGGGGCGGGCGGCAGCCCCATGCCTGCGGTCAGCTCCGGCTGTGCCTCCAGAGCCGCATGCGCCCGAGCTGCCGCCAGGTCACCGCCGGCGAAGGGCGGCAGGGTGAAGTGCACGTGGGCGGCGCTCAGGGCAGAGGCCACCACCATGTAGAGGCCCGACCTGCGAGGGAGGAGGGGTGCGCATTGTGCGGATCAATGTGGGGTTGGTTGCCAGGTAGCGTTGAGGAGGCAGTGGGTGGCGCCCTCGTGGCGTGCATGCCGGCAAAGGCAGACAGGCAGACGGGCGGGCAGGCAGGCAGTCCCTCGGCAGCGGGGCACGCCCAACCAAGCCACCTTGCTCTCCAGGCAGAGCACAGCGCAGCAAGGCACCACGCACAGCGTAGCACAGCACAGCACAGCGCAGCGCAGCACAGCACAGCACAGCACAGCACAATGCAGCACAGCACAGCGCAGCAAGGCACCACGCACAGCACAGCACAGCGCAGTGCAGCGCAGCGTGCCACCCACCTGGTGCGCGAGCAGCGCCCCGCGTCCACCCCGTTGTGTGTGAACTCATACCAGATGGTCAGCTGGAGCTTCATGGGGTCGCCCAGCCCACGCACGTTCACTGCACACGGGGCAGCATGAACGGGGGAGACCGCGAGTTTTTGAATGCTGAATTATGGTGGGTGACGCAGCTGGTCGGATGCTGGCGCCAGCTTCATGGGCCGCCAACCCCGCAGAGGCACCGCTCACCTGCCCGCGCCGCACCTCCCACTGCAACCCTCGCCCCCGCCCGCCTGAGCTGGCGCCGGTGAACTCCTGGGGGCTGCTACCCATCGCCGCACCTCCCACACTGCAACCCTCGCCCCCGCCCACCTGCGCTGGCGCCGGTGAACTCCTGGGGGCTCCTCTTCACGTGCTGCTCAACCGTCGCCCGCAGCATCTCCACCACCTCTAGCGGAGTGTCCAGATCCAGCGAAAGCTGCAGCCAATGGTGTCAAGGGCAGGGGGAGAGGGAGAGGAAGGGGCACAGGGTGGGACAGCGGAGGTGTGGTTGGCTGTGAGGCCCCGCAGCGGCCCCTCCACCTCTGATTAGCAAAGGAGGACCCTTCTGAAACAGTTGTGGGTGTGGGTTTGCTGTGGTGGGGTGTGCGTGCCATAGTGACAGCGACAGCGGGGTTGGGTCACTGGGTGGGGGCGTGCTCTGTGTGCGGGTGGGTGGGTGGCAGCGCTGGGAGCAGGCAGGCGCAGGGGCACAAAGCAGAGGCGTGGCCGGCGGGGGGCATTATGGTTAGCATTACATCGCCCTCGCCATCAGGCGCAGCGGCACAAAGTCAAGGTACGTCAGGCGGGGGCTCCACGCCAACCGTTACGTCACCCTCGCCACACCTTGCACACACCCACCCACAAGCCCCCTGCACCTTGATCGACTCGCTCTTGCGTGCCGAGCGCGACAGGTTGAAGAGCTGGTCTGAGTTGAGGCGGGAGTTGGGGCAGTACAGGCGCGCGCCGTCCTGCCGCACGAGCACCGTGTTCAGCAGCGCAATCTCCTCCACCTGCCAGGGAGCGGGTGGGCAGACAGGCAACACACACAATGATCTCACGGACACAAACAGGAGAGGGAGGCGGTACCGTGGCGGTATTCAACAAGGCAGGCTGGCAACCCCTGCAAAGGGCTCCGTGCATGCGCGAGGACAGGCCAGGGATGCACCCTTGCAATCCACGTTCAGCAGACCGTTCCCGGCCAATTGCCGATTGGAAGGTGGGATCCACAAGCACAGCTCAGGCGGCACTTCAACTGCCAGCTCACCCGGTGGTGCTCCCCGCTCAGCAGCAGGGTGTCCCCCACATCGTAGGGGTGCACCACAAACAGCCAGATGCAGCACTCGAAGACTGTGCGGATGGAGTTGCCGAAGATGAAGGTGAAGGCTGCGTGAGCAGAGAGGAAGAGGGGCGGGGGATAAGTGTGAGCGTGGAGCAGAAACATTACTTCAGCCCCCACCCTCCTGCGCAGGGCCCGAGCGCCCTCCCGCCCTCCCCCCGCTCCGCACACGCCCCCCTCACCCCAGCATGGTCAAGGGGATGGTGAGCCAGGCCTGGGTGACATCAACCTGAAAGATCGACAGGCAGCAGAGGAGGGAAAGGATCCGCCCACCCGCCTTCCCCACCCTCTCCTGCCCTACCGCAACACACCCCGGTCCCCCGGGCCCCCTCACCCAGCATGATGGATGAGAAGGTGAGCCATGCCTGGGTGACGTCAATCTGGAAGATGGAGAGGTAGAAGAAGAGGAAGAGGGTGTGCAGCAGCGCCCCCAGCATGCGCTCCAGCGAGGCCATGACGCTCTTGGTGTCGCGCAGCGTGGAGGCCAGGAAGGCGCGCTCCTCGAAGATCTTGAGCACCGAGTCCCGCACCTGCAGGAAAAGAGGGCAGACATGTTGCAGGCCGTGGGCTTGTGTGGAGCAAGAGCCGTCGGGCGAAGAAGCCATGGAGGGACCTGCCGGAGGCGCCTGCCAGCACTGACCCCGCCATAAATGGCATGGCGGTGCCCAGCCAGCCCAGCCAGCCAGCCAGCCAGAAGCCGCTGAGCCGCCACCCTTCAGGGTCAAGGCACGGCGCACCTCGTGTGCGGAGATCTGCCCGTTGCCGTCGATGTCGAGGTACAGGAAGGCCTCGGCTGCCTGGGCGGGGGGAAGAAAGTCCTCCAGGTCTGCACAGCCGGAGGGGGGGCGGGGGGGGGTGGAAGGCGACGTGGGGTGGGACAGCGGCGGGCAAGGCGTGCGGGACAAGGGGGGAAGGGGGGTTGGAAGGCAGGAGGTGGGGTGGGGCGGCAGCGGGAGCGAGAGCGGGGGGCTGCAGGGCGAGGTGGGGTGAGGCAGCGGGGGGAGGTGGTGGAGTGAGAGGGGGTGGGGCGGCAGCGGGGGGAAGGAGCAAGCAGGACAAGGGCGGTAAGGGGGGTGGGGAGCAGGAGGGGGTGAAGCGAGATGCGGGGTGGGGCAGCAGCAGGGGGGCACTGCATGCGCATGGCATGCGGGCGAAGGGGTTGGGGAGCCCTGGGCCAGCTGCCACCTGCAGCGCAGCTCCCCTAGCTTTGCCCCAACCCACCTCCCGTGCCCTCCCCGCCTCGTCCACGCAGCCCGCCCCACCTGACTGCTGGATCCAGCTGCGCTTGCGTGAGGCGCGCAGGTTGTGGTACAGGAAGTAGGCCATGCGGCGGGCCTCCTGCAGGCGGCATCCACATGGGGTTTCACTACCAGAGCATCAAAATCATGTGTGGTGGAACAAGTAGGCCGTTCGGCTGCGTCCTTCTTGCCCTCCTCATCTGGTGCGCAACAAGATGGCGGCACCTCTGAGAGCTGCTGTGCTGCACTAGAAAAAAAACACATTATAAGAGAAAAAAATCAAAAGGGTGGATGGCATGTGCCTTGTTACTGTGTGCCCCACCTGCTCGTCCACCCCCGTCTGCCCCCCCGCCATGTGCTTCATGTGCCCCAGCTGGTCCACCAGACCCAGCTGCAGCAGAGGAAGAGCGGGGGAGGCGGAAACAGGCAGCATGGTTGGTGCGGGGCTGGCAGGGAGGTGTTGGGCGGTGGGCGGTGGGTGAGCAAGCTCGGCAGCGCCAGCTCAGCGAGGGCACATGCCCAGACCTCGACAACCTTCCTGCCTGCCTGCCCGCCTGCCTGCCTCCCAGCCAGTCATGCACCGCCGCTTCCTTCTTGCACAGCATGCATGCCGCCCACCTTGAGCTGGTTCTTGCGGATGTGCTTCTCAATGTGCTGCATCTTCTCAAGCTCCTCCGGCGGCATCTGTGGTGGGGAGGACGGGGGGGGGGGGGGGGGGGGGGGGGGGGG
>JAPTJF010000785.1:589-13894 GCA_029339195.1 Micractinium sp. NFX-FRZ
ATGCAGGGCGCAGATGCCTCGGCGGCGTGGCAGCAGCAGGGGCAGCAGCAGCAGCAGCAGCAGGCCGCAGCTGCCACGGCGGCCCCGCAGCAGGAGGGGCAGCAGCAGCAGCTGCTGCTGCAGACGGGCGGTGGCATGGCATGGCCGCTGCCGATGCCGCTGGGCTACCAGCAGGGCTGGCAGCAGCTGGGAGGCGTGCTGCCGCAGCCGCTGGCGCTGGCGCCTCCGGTCAGCCCGAGCGCCCCTGGTGGCCAGCTGGCAGCAGCTGCATGGGCGCAGATGCAGGGCGCAGATGCCTCGGCGGCGTGGCAGCAGCAGGGGCAGCAGCAGCAGCAGCAGCAGGCCGCAGCTGCCACAGACCTGCCTGCAAATCGGCAGCAAGCCAGGCGCGCCTCCAAAAAGCAAAAACTGTGACGCCGGTCAAAGAGGGAGTGCTTGCAGCGCTCCACCCGGGCAGCACATTTATCCATTCCTAGTAGCACTGAACATTCGACATATGTTATACAGCACTTGACTTTTGTGAGCTAGTGAGGGGTGACGGAGCCTGCCAGTTGGGCTCATCCGGCAGGGTGGGTTGGCGCGTGCAACTCTCCTCTGTGGCCACATATGGTATGAGACGGCTCTGCGTCGATTATGGCAAGAGTAATCGGTCGGCACAGGTGCTGACATGCATTCTGAGCTGGCGAGCGGTGGGCGGAGGGTAGCGGGGCCACTGCCTGGCGGGTGGGATGGGCGGTAAGAATGTGCACGTCCTTATGCCTGGTATCTGGCCTGAGCCTCCCTTCCCTCCGACTCATCAGCAGTGCCCCTTAAAGATATGTGCATGATTGGACAAGCAGAGCGCCTGGGAAAAGCCTCGCAGGTGCCGCTCGGCCTGCCCGCAGCAGTGCCCGAGAGCGTGCCGCCAGGCCACAGCGTTTGGCATGCCTGCATGCGTGCGCGCGTGCACCCGCCTGCGCCGCCCACAATCCACACACCCAATCGATGCCCTTGCAAAGGAAGGGGACGTTTAGGCAAGCAGCACAGCATGAAAGCGGCCCTGCCCGCCCACCAGGCATGCCCCGCACAGCCGTGCCCAAGAGCGGGCCGCCAGGCGGCAGCATTTGACATGCCTGCATGCGTGCGCGCGCATGCCCCCATGCGCCACCCACCCTCCACATATCCCGCAGTGCCCCTGCAAGAGAAATGAATGCTTGAGCAGGGAGCGCAGCCTGGGGGCAGCCCTGCAGGTGGCGCCCGCCCCCCACCAGCAGCACCCCGGAGCGGGCCGCCAGGCGGCAGCATTTGACATGCCTGCGGGTGTGTGCGAGTGCGCCCGCCTGCGCTGCCCGCCCCACACACACCCCAGCAATCCCCCTGCAAGGAGAGAGATCTGTTAGGCAAGCAGCAAGCACGCCAGGCAGCAGTGCGGGCACCAGGGAGACACAAGGGTGGGTAAAGAGGGGGTGGGCGGGATGCAGCTGCTGGCTGCCTGAGCGCTGCGCATCGATGCACGACTGCATACCCCACTACACACGACCCCCAGGCAGCCAATGCAGAGGTGCAGTGTCTGCAGATGAACATGCAGGCCCCAGTGCAGCAGCGCAGACGCCCCGAGGGCGGGGGCGACATACACCGCCGCGGGCGCCTCAGCAGCGGGCCTGTGCAGCGACCGCCAGGATACGCCCAGGCCACACAGCCAGCACATGGTGTTATTACTACATTAAGAGCTGCCAGGAAGCAAAGTGCAGGGCAACTGTGCTCCTGACACAGTGCGGCAGAGGGTGGCAGCACTGCCTGCCCGCCTGCCGCCTGCCCCGCCAACCTGACCTACGGAGCAGCGTCGGCGCGGGCTGTGATGACCTGAGCTGTTTACAAACACCATATTCGAGGTATTTCAGGCTGGTTGAAGCCGTTAGCGGGCCTTGGAGAGAGAACGGCGGGGTGCTCGGCGGGGCCTGCCGGCGCTGCTATAAGTTCAAATTGATCCATGTTCACGACTGAGCACGTCAACGGCAAAAGAAGGCACCTTTAGGGCTGGAGCCCCCTCAAGAGGCGAGGGATGGCTGCCGGAAGGCCTGCCGGATGAGCCAGGGATGAGCCCAACTGGCAGTCTCCGTCACCCCTAGCTCCTTTTGTGATGTGGCCTCTGTGCAAGTGGAGAGCAATTCTCTCGCTTGGGCAGTGGGTGAGGCGTGGGCGGCCATGGCATGACATGGCGCTGCCCGCGGGTCGGGAGGTTCAGTGAAGTTTGCCCCTCCATGCGGCCCCAATGGACCTCAATGTCGCATCGATAAACTTTGGAATGCTTGAAAACGAACAAAACGATAGAAATACACCAATCAAAGTGGGTGGCGCTCCGCTGCCGGCGGTGCCGGCAAACGGCGGCACATGTTTGCCATCCTTACGAGGCGATTTTGTGTGCCGCCTGCCTGTGCCGCCTGCCTACACTATTTGCAAATATGTCCGATACATAAATCATTAAAATAATCTCCAGGAAGCTGCTTGAACAACACCAGCGCATGTTGATGAGGGCACCCACAAAACCATGTTTGGAGGCCCCCTGGGGACCCTCACATGGTGGTGTCTCATCACAGGTGTCGTCCACGGTCGATCTCTGCTTCCTGGGCTCGAAAGTAACCACATTTGACCTGCTTTCATTGCATGCACCAAGTGGCAGCAGCCGCCACACGCCGGCGCCCGCAACGGCGGTCCCACCAAAATGCATGTAGACTGCATCAGACGTCCTCTGTCACCTCTAGTGTGCCTGTGCGATCAACTTGACACCATCAAACGCTTTTCTGGGCACCATAACAGGGTCCCGCACTGCCGCTGGTGCTGTCGCGGCCGGGCGGCAGCGGCAGCCAGCAGTGTGAGGTATTCTGCAGCCCATTTAGCCATGATGCACGCTTCCACGATCATTCAATGTCACCTGGAACGCGTTGCGGGGCAAAAATCCGGCCTTGGGGCGCGACAGGGAGGTGTAGCGGCAGGCGCCGGCGGCTTGCCTGTGCAAACTAGGGAGCCTGCCAAGATGTGGGGGCATGTGCCTTGGAAGCGTGTTGAGGAGCGTGTAGGTTGCCGGGGTGTGCAGAGAAACAACACATTGGGCAGGGCAAGGGGGAGGGGCAGGGCAAGAGGGCGGGACGGGCAAGAAAGATGACAGCGTTCAGCGGGGAGGGGCTGGAGCCTGTGCCGGCGCGATTGCTGCAACTGGACGATTGAAGCCCTGCTGCTGCTGCTGCTGCTGCTGGCTGCTGGTGGCACTGCTGCGCCGGCTGCTTGCTGTGCCGCCTGCTCTCCGTTGGTGCAGAAGGAGCCTGGTGGCAGCACCTGCGCATAGGCAAAGGGGCGGGTTCCGTGCAGCGGGGCGGGGCGGAGTCGGGAGAGCATGGCAGCAGCTCAGCAGGGGCATGGCAGCAGCTCAGCTTGCCAGCACTTGTGCGAACAGCTGGGATGCAGGCACAAGGGGCACCCATGCCGGCACCGCAGGCACTGCTGAGGCCGACCTTGAAGAAGTTGTTGGAGTAAGGAGGCAGGTGGCGGGGCGGTGGGGGTGGCCGCTGCTGCTGCTGCTGCCGCCACCGCTGTTCGGTGACCCTCTTGCCGCTGCTGCTGCCTTGGTGCATGCCTGGAGGCTTTCCTGAGGGTTAACCTGGCACTACAGGGAGCATGAGCAGCAGGGACAGGTGAGCAGGGTGCACCCGGGTGCAAGGCGGGGAGGAGTTGTGGGGTGGGGCGAGAGCGGAGCCAGGCGTGGGCTGCATGTGCAGCCACCGGTGGCCATCCCCCCCACCCGCTGCTCCATGTTCAGCACGTGCAGGGCCTGCACCTGCAGCAAAGGGTGTTGACATCAGGCGCCCCCGCCCAGGGCAGGCGGGCGGCGCAGGGGCGGCGGCGGCACAGGCCAACCAAGTCACAAGCCCTCGTCGGCTTGCCTGCTGGACCCACGCACATTCTCAATTGCGATGACATCCTTCCAAGCCCGCAGAGGCCGCAGAGCTCACTGCCGTGACTGCGGGGCGCCTTGAAGCGATCCCCCGCGCCCCCCTGCCCTGGGCGCCCTTCGCGGGTGTTTGACAGCGATTGGGATTGAAAGGGAGCGCATGAAGCAATTTGCGCTTTACGCCACGCTGTCCGGCAGTCCCCGCCCCCTGTTTCCCCCGATGTCACGCTGGCCCCCAAATGTCGTCGCGCAAATCGTTTCTCAGCTTGCTTCGCAGCAGAGCCGACTCACCCAGCTCCTCCCCACCCAGCGGGTCGCCAGCTCTCTCGCGGCCCCCCTCAAGGCTCCCAGAGCAGCGGCAGGTGCAGGCGGCCATGCCGACAGCCAGCCCAGCCCCCGCCCAGGCTGCCACCGCGCCGGTGCCACAAGCAGAGGTGGGCCTGCGACCAGCGCTGGCGTCGCGGCCTGCGCTTGACCGGGTGCCGCTTGCGCAAGGGCTTCGTAGAAGCGGTTGAGACTGGCCGGGGAAACGCGCTGTAACGCGGCGAACACGGCCCGTGCCCAGCGCCCCAACCTTCCCACGCCGGCCTTGCTTCGCCCCGCCTTGCGCCCGCCGCTGCTGCAGAGCAGCGTGCAGAGCCTGGACGGCAAGCTCATACCGACCTCCTTCGTGTGCCCGGTGTCGATGGAGATCATGGTGCGCCTGGTGGTGCGTTGCGGCAAGGCTTGTAGAGGAGTGGGAGGCGCAGGCACCTTCCTGGGTGCTGGCCAGCCGGCTTCTTTGAGCACCCACGTGGCCGCGCCAGCTCCCCTGCCGCCTCACACCCCTTTTTCACCCTGCCTGTTCTTCCGGTGTCCACAGGTTGACCCAGTCATCCTAGCCACCGGACACACGTATGACCGGCACACCATCGAGCAGTGGCTGGAGCAGGGGCACAAGACGTGCCCCGTCACCGGCATGCGCCTGCGCCACCTGGAGCTGACCCCCAACTTTGCGCTGCGCAGCGCCATCCTGGACTGGGCGCAGCAGAATGCGGTGCGGCTGCCCGAGCGCCCCGCACAGCAACCCGCGAAGCCGGTGTTCAAGTGGGACGAGGACCGCGCGGGCAACATCCTGCACGTACGCTGCTGCTGCTGCTGCGGTTGCTTGGGGGACCTGGGGCTGGGGCAGGGGCCGGCAAGGGGCTAGCGTGCTGCTTCGCTGTGCTCCTTGGTCACGGATTGATTATGAAGACCTCGATGCAGCGGCATGGTGCAGGCACGGCGTCGCAAGGTGCATGTGCATGTGCCCCTTGGGTGCTGGGTGCTGGCTTGGGTGCTGGCTCGCTTGCAACCGAGCCGCAGGCAGGAGTTCTCACTGCAGTGTGTGTGCCACCGTCATCCACTGCAGGGCCACACAGAAATCATCTGGGCCATTGAAGTCGCCGGCGACCGCGTGTACACCGCGTCTGCCGACAAGACCGTGCGCGTCTGGGACCAGAACACCAAGCGCTGCGTGCAGGTGGGCAGGGCGGGTTGTGGGTGCCGGGCAAAGAATGGCTTGGTGGGCTGGTTGCTGCTGGCAGTGTGCGCTGACAGTGCTGCGCTGCTGGGTGCACCCCGTTTTGACCAACAACCCACCCCCACCGTGACGCACCTGTCCCCTGTCCTGTGCAGGTGCTGGAGAGCCACACGCGGCCGGTGCTGTCGCTTGCGGTGGCAGGGAACCGCCTGTTCTCCGGCTCCTACGACTACTCCATCCGCGTGTGGAACCTGGGCAGCTTGCAGCGGGAGAAGACGCTGACGGGGCACATGGATGCGGTGCGCGCGCTGGCCGTGGCCGGCAACAAGGTCTTCTCGGCCAGCTATGATGGCACTCTCAAGGTGCGGGGGAGTAGTGGCGGGAGGCTGAGGCTGGGGAAGCGGCAGGGCAGAGGCACTTGAGGTGGTCAATCGCAGTGCCAGGCGCACCTCTGCTGCTGCTTCTCTGGCTTACTGCTGTCGTGCCTGGGTGCACACGCCTCCGGATCCATCGCCAAGCAAACGCTGCTTCCGGCTCCCTGCCTGACGCATCGCAATGCAAACCCTGCTTTCGGCTCCCTGCCTGCTGCGCTGACTCCGCATCGCCTGAATTGCTGCCCTTCCAGGTCTGGGACGCCGAGACGCTGACCTGCCTGGCGACGCTGACGGGCCACCAGGGGCCAGTGCGCACGCTTGTGCGCTGCGGGGACAAGGTGTTCAGCGGCTCCTACGACAAGACGGTGAGTCAAGCGGGGGAGGCAGCTGGCTGTTTGGGAGCGTGCTTACCCTTGATTGTAAACCGCTGCTGCTGTCAGCGCCATGCTGTATGCAAGCTCGTGCTGCTGCCTGCCCTTCCTGGCATGCTCGCTGCCCTGCCTGCCCTGCCTGCCTCACCCAAACCCACCCTGCCTCCCTCGTGCAGGTGCGGGTGTGGGACGTGAACACGCACAAGTGCCTTGCAACGTTGGTGGGACACACCGGTGCGGTGCGTGCGCTGGCGGCCTCGGACAACATCGTCTTCTCAGGCAGCGATGACACGACCATTCGGGTGGGTGGCAAGAGCGACGATTGGGGCACATGGTAGTGTGTGACGCATGTGATTTGGCAGGCAGGGGAGGGAGGGAGCAACAGCACTGCACGCATCCTTCCTTCCTTCACTTCCTTCCTGCAGCGCTGCTGCCATGCTACCCGTCTCCAAGCTGAGCGCCTGCCCTGGCATGTTGTGACCTGTGCAGGCATGGGATGCCAGCACGCTGACCTGCGTGCGCACGCTGGAGGGGCACGAGGACAATGTGCGAGTGCTGGCGGTGGGGCACAACACCCTCTTCAGCGGCTCCTGGGACAAGACTGTGCGGGTGAGTTCTTCAGCGCGCCCTGCCTGGGGTGTGGCAGCCAAAAATAGTGCTTCGGTTCAGTGCTGCCCTCCGTGCTGGCTAGGCAGCATGGTGGCAGCGCGGCTCTTGCTGCAGCCTGCCCGAGAGCTTGCCAGCCTGCCCTGCAGCCCTTGCCATCTGCTGCCTACACCCCCTGCTCTTGCCGCCTGTTGCCCATGTGCCTGCCCCACCGCCCGCCCCGCGCAGGTGTGGTCGTGCGAGAGCTTGACGTGCACCAAGGTGCTGGAGGGCCACAACGAGGCGGTGCTGGCGCTGGCCGTGGGGGATCTGTTCATGGCCAGCGGCTCGTATGACACCACCATCCGTTTCTGGGACCTGGCCTCCTGGCAGTGTGTGCGCAAGGCGGAGGGGCACGACGACGCGGTGCGGGTGCTGGCGGCGGCGGACGGCAAGGTGATCAGCGGCGCATACGACGGCGCGGTGGGCATCTGGTGAGTCGGTGCCGCAGTCTCGCAGGCGCCCCTCCCCATCTTAGGCAGTGTCAGCCACATAGGCAGGCCCCCACCTCACTCCAAGGCACACCCATGCCCACTCTAGCTCCACAGATACAGCGCCCCTCACCTGTCGCGCTCCCATATCCTGCAAATGAATTAACTGGCCCCCTTGACACCCGATTTTCACACGCGGCCTCCTCCTCCCTCTACCCAACGCCCCGCCCCTCACGCTTCCCTCGCACTGCTCTGCCCTCTCTCGTTTCATCCACTCACTTGCGTGCTGCTCCTCCCGCTATACCTATTCGCTTCTGCCAACAAATGGCCCTTCCTCTTTGTTCCCCCATTTCCCACGCCAAACTTCACGTGTAGCGCCGCTGTACCCCGCCTCTGTACCTTCACGTGTACCGCTGGCAGCGACGCTGCAGTGGCGCCCTGCCAGCTGTGTCCTCCTCTTCAGTCCCCACTCGCTAGTTCCTTGTGCCCAATCAAGCTTGCACCAGCTCCGTCTCCTGATTTGAGAGACACCCTCCGCTCCCCTGTTCAGCTGGTCTCGTGTCATTCTGTCATCTCTTTCCTTCTGTCAGCTTGCACTTGCTGTCCGCCGCTCCCCTTTCTGAGCTGTAACAGACATTTGCAACCCTGCACTCCCGGCTGTACAACAGGGGCATGCGCATGCCAGGTGCCTGCCGCTGTCCATGGCTCCGTCTGTGGGTGCGAAGCGAGGGCGTAGCTTACGCTGTCACCTTTTCTAGCTGAACGGAGGGACACTCGTGCGCAATGATGTGGGAGGTGGGCATCCCCAGTTGACTTGGGGTGTGCGGCGCTGCTGCCGCACTGGCGCCACTGGGTCGGTGCGCTGCAGTCCCTCTGTACGCATGCCAGAACTGGGCCTTCCTGACGCCTCCCCAACGCTTTCCCCAAGGCTGCACCGCTTTGCATACTTTTCTGGCTACTACGCTCACAGTCACAGGTTCTTGTTGTGAGCTGGTCCACTTGTCACCTGGGGCCAGAGAACAAATGAGAGGTGCTACCTACTGTCCCTTCGCATCGCCCTGTGCACCGTGGCGTGTAGCATTGATGCATCATAAAAGACAACGCCATCAAAGGCACACACGGAACCCCAGCTCACAGGAGGCTGAACTCGGGCACCCCGGTGATCTTGCGCCGCTTGGGCTTCGGCACCCGCTCCGCCGCCCCCGCCGCCCCCGCCGCCTGGCCCTGCTGCACCTGCCCCTGCTGCTTCTCTTGCGCGCTGTCGCCCTGCCGCCCCTGCTGCGCATGCTGCGCTCCCTGCGCCGCCTGCTCCGCCAGCAGGGCAGCCGCCATGCTCTCCAGCGCATCGTCCACGTCATCCCTCACCGCCTCCAGGGCTCCCTTGCCCAGCCGGTGGTCCCCCACAAACGTGTTGTCCGCCTTCCTCAGCATGTCTTTGAAGTGCCGCACGTCTTCGTGCCGCAGCAGCGTGAACACGCGGCCCGCACGGCCTGCAGGGGATGGTCAGGCAAGCCAACCCATGTGTGTGTGTGAGGTGGAAGTAGAGCGGCATGCAGGGTCTGTCGCTGGGGTGTGGAAGCGCGGCCCGCGGGGCAGGCAGCAAGGTGCAGCGTTGGTGTGGTGATGCACAGGAGGGAGGCAGTCATTTGTCATGCAGTATCGCAGAATGCGTGAAACACAGCAGGCATGGGTGATGTTGTGCAGGTAGGGTGAGGAGACCACCACCCGTAGCCCAGCCAGCAAGCCTCCATCCACACAGGCGCACCGGCACACAAGGGCACCCGCGGCCCGGCAACCCCCAAAGCACGATGCCCCACACAGTGGTACTTGCCTGCACGGGCCGTGCGCCCTGCTCGGTGCACGTACGTCTTCACATACACCGGTGCATCATAGTTGATCACGTTGTGCACCCCTGCCACATCCATCCCACGTGTCATGGCGTCTGAACAGACCAGCACCTGGAGGGTTGGCATGTGGGGCGGGGGTAGGGCTGGGGGCGTCAACGCGTGGCACATCAAAAAGGGGCACGCCGCACTGCAGGCGCTACCCTTGTGCAATGTGACAGCGCTGTGCTGGCCTCCTGGTTTCCCTCCCCTTCTCTCCCCGCTGACATCCTACCATCCGCCTGACAGCATCTTCCCAATCCAACGAACAATTGTGCAATTCAACAATGACTGGGCAGAGCTGTGGCCGGGGTAACCAGGGTGTGCGTGCATGGGCCCCTGCGGGGCTGCCCGCCACCCTACGAAAACCCCGTCCCCCTCCGAGTGGAGGGTCCCTCTGGGCCCACTTGCATTCGAGTCGCGCATGCGCAGCCGTGTGGGGCCGCATCACGCCCCGCCAAGGAGTGGGCCCTGATACCCTGACACCCACCCACACACACACACACAAAGACACACCCAGACACTGTGGAGGAGCGCCCCGGCATCTGGCCAGCCAGCCAGGCCAGACACACCTATGCCTCCCCACGCTACGCATGCAGCAGCAGGATGCCCAGCCAACGACCGAGCCACGGGCCAGCCAGGCCAGCCAGGCCAGCACACATGCCTCGCTTTCCAGCACACACCTGGCCACCCCAAGCACCGAATACAAGCCTGCGCCTGCCCCACCTTGACTTCCCGCCCTGCGGCTGCTCTCCCATCGTCTACCTCCCGCTCTACCCACCTCCGCAGCACTCCGCTCATCCACCAACATGCCGCACCGCTTTAACAACCAGCCACGCTCCCAGCGACACAGCCCGCCCCACCTTGGCGTCTCCGCTCCGGAACGCCTCCAGCTGCGCCGCCCGCTCCTGGGGGGGCAGCAGGCTGCTGAACTCCACCACACGGTCGGGCAGGCAGGAGAGGGCGGCCAGCAGGAGGTAGAGGCGGTGGGTGGCGTTTACCGACGAGGTGAACACGATGGTCTGCTCGCCTCGCAGCTCCTGCGGTTGGCAAGGGTCAAGGAACATGTGGGCGGGGAGTCAAGGTCAAGATAAGGGTGGTGGGAGTTTGGTGGGGGCACACGGCATGGGGAGACGGCGAGCTTGTGGCCGTGCCGTGGTCACACCAGCTCCTCCTCATACGCACAAGGCCCCCTCGCACACACCCTCGGCACGCACCACCACCATGCAACAGCGCACCCCGCACACATGTCGTGCATTGCACACGCTGGGTCCCGCACCCATGCACTGCACACATAGGGCCCTGCACACTGCCCCAATGTGAACACTGCATGCATGCACGCACGCCGTAGGGAGCACCTGCAGCAGCGCGGCGAGCGCCGCTGGCTTGCGCTCCGCTGGCACCACCAGCTTGGCCTCCTTCAGGCTGCGGGGCAGCTGGTAGCGGTGGTCCACTGCAGGCGGGGAAGGAGCCAATGGGAAGGAGGGATGATGATGATGAAGGTTTGCTGGGCAGGCAGGTGAAGGGGGCAGGCAGGCTGCGGGGCAGCAGGTAGCGGGCATCCGCTGCAGGAGGAAGGGGCAGGCATGTGTGGCGGATGGGAGGGGGCAGAGGCTGGGCGGGTAGAGAGGCTTGGCACAGGCAGGGCCAGCCAAGGCCAGGCGCTGCGGGGAGGGCGCAGGCGGGACTGCCCCCGCTGCGCTGTGGCAGGGGAAGGCCTGACAGCCAGCACGCCAGGGCTGCCAGGGCTGCCCCGGGGCGGCATGAACCCCAACCACAGCACACCACCCACACACACAGAAAGAGGAGGGCGGGCTATGGCGGGAAGACAGTGGGACACAGGTGGGAAGGCAGCACGCCGCTCACCGGCGCTCATGGCGATGTAGCGGGGGCAGTGCAGCGTGAGGCGGTCGATTTTGGAGGGGTCTCGCGTGAGGGTGGCAGACACCACAAACTTGACCACCCGCCGGCCTCCCCCCTGCACCTGCTGCTGCGACCAGCTGCCCCCTTGTTCTCCGGCAGCTGCGCCGTCGGCCTCATCCACCGCTCCGCTTGCTGCTGTGCCATCGGCAGCCCAGGCTGCGGGGTGCACTGCTGCCATGACTTTGGGCAGCCAGTCCTGGTAGGCCTGCCTCAGCAGGCGGTCTGTCTCATCCACAACCAGGAAGCGCAGGTGGGCAAGGGTGAAGCCGGGGGTGCCTTCCAGGTGGGCAATCAGCCGGCCGGGGGTGGCCACCAGAATGTCTGCCGGGGCGGGTGGAGGAGAGGAGGGGGAGGGGAGAGGTGGGTGGATGGGTAGGTGGTGAGTGATGAGGACACAGGCGGCAGTGTGGCTCGTTAAATGCCTGCTGCCGGGTGCAGGCTGGCCGGCACAAGCAGCTTGGGCAGCAGCAGGGCGACAGCCAACAACAAGCAAGCAGAGCCGGCGGGCGGCTGGCGGGCGGCAGTTCATGCACAACATGCACATCGGCAATGGCAGCAGCAGCACACCTATACCGTCAGCCGCCAGCAGGTCTGCCTCCGCTGCCAGCCCAGCCTTGCCGCACGCCAAGCAGGCGGTGAGGCCCAGCGCGGGGCACAGCTGCGCCAGCACAGCGTACACCTGGGCTGCCAGGTCACGAGTGGGGAGCACAGCGAGGGCGCGCAGGCGGGGCACCGCCCGCCCAGCCAGCCCTTGCAGTACGGGCAGTGCGTAAGAGAGCGTCTTGCCGCTGCCTGTGGGGGCGCAGATGCAGACGTCGTGCGCCTCGCTGGCGCCGCCCGCCGTCTCTGCCCACACTACTGTCTGCACGGGGAACAGCACCTCTATGCCGGTGCCTGCAGGCAGGGGGCGGGAGAACACGACATCTGAGCTGCAGGGGAGCTGGCTACGAGTAATGAAAGGGGACAGCAGTGACCTGGCACGGAGACGAGGAGGGGCATGCATTCACACCAACTCCAGCGCTCCGCGGCAGCAGCAGCAGCGGCAGCAGCGTGCCACAAGGCATACTCCTTGCCCCCAGGCCCTTGACTGGCTGTTCCCACCTTCCAGCGCTTGCCGCAGCCGGGGATCCATCCCCTGTACCTCCTCTAGCAGCGTGCCTTCCGAGGCTTCTATTGCGATGGGCACCCGCATCCACGGCAGCACTGGCGCCGGCTTGCCACCGGCCTTGCGCTTCTGCCCAGCTGGTGCTGCTGGCGCCGCTCCGGCTGCCTTGGCAGCGGCGGCATCATTCTGCTGCAGAGCTGTGGCAGCTGCGTCGGCATCATGGCTGCCTGCCGCCGCCTGCAGCTCCTCAGCTGGCCCACCGGCGCTGGCCGCCACCCCCGCCGCCGCCACTGGTGCCGCTGCCTCCTCTTGGTCCGCCTCTTTCGCTACGCCGGCTGCAATATTTTCTGCTGCCTCAGCCTGCCGCTTCTTGGCCTTCTTCTCCCGCCTCTCCTCCTTGCTGCGCTTGCCGCCGCGCCCTTCCTCGCGGCGGTCGCTCTTGCCCATCCCGCTTGATGCTCAGAGATAATTGGACGTACGTCACGAGGCTGTAGCTTTGATCTACCGCAAGCCAGGCGGCTATGAAAGCTGCAGCATGCGTCGATGCGGCGCAAGCGGGCCTGGCTGGCTCCGTCAGATAATCTGGTAAGTGGCAGAACTTCGATACCAATGCATGCAGGGCATTTTACGGTCCTTCTTCCTGCATGCCACGCTGGCGTGGCCAGCTTGGCAGTCAGAAGGTTTCTCTCCTCCCTGAGGGGCCTTTTCTGCATGTGGCATATCTTTTATCATATAAATTTTTATAACTTGCTCGTTGAAAGAGCCAGCCGAGGCCACGGCCTCTCCGAGAATGCCGCTCGGGGTGCGGAGGTCCAAGGGTCCCATGCGCGTGCGCTCGGCCACCATAAAAGGGCAGTAGCACAGCACCGCACCACTTACATCTTCTCTCCTGCTCACCAGCGCTTGGATCCCGAGCGCCCCCTCCTCTCCCTCCCCGGCCCGCCTGTGCCGCCGCCCCTTCACCCCGCCCCGCTCACTTGCTCACCATGCGGCGCTCCTCGCTCGCCCTGCTGGCGCTGGCGCTGCTGCTGGGCAGCCATGCCGCCAGTGCCAACATGGCTTCCGTGTCTGGCATGCGCGCCAAGATGTTCCGCAAGCACCCGCTGCTGGCCAAGCACATGGCGCCGCCCGCGGTGTCGGGCGCCCC
>JAPTJF010000786.1:0-13867 GCA_029339195.1 Micractinium sp. NFX-FRZ
GCTATGAGCGCCGTGAGGGTGGCGGCCGCGAGGGCGGCCGGTCATATGGTGGCGACCGTGACGGCGGCCGGTCTTTCGGCGGCGACCGCGACGGCGGCCGTCGCGACTTTGGGGGCGAGCGTCGCGAGCGCACTGCTGGCGGCTTTGAGCGCGGCGGCTACAGCGGCGGCCGCGGCGGCGGCCGTGGCGGCAGCGGCGGTGGCCGCGGCTGGGACCTGGGCGGCGGCGCAAGCAAGCCTCGTAACGAGGAGTTTGCCGGCTGGTAAGCGCCCGTGTACTGCTCCGGCCTGATTGCCGGAGCCGTGCCGCGGCGCGGCGGGCCCCACAGCGGGGCTGGCGCACAGTGACGGGCACGTCGGGGTGAGCCAAGCGATTCCTTGGTCCCCCGTACCCCAGACTGCCCGGACTGCCCCTGCCCCACCCGCCCGCCCACCAGCTCAGTGGCCAGTGCAGCCCGTCCACACACCACCACCGTATGAGGGGACGCCCCCCGCAAACCCCTCGCATACGCACCCCACCCCCACCCCTGCTTATGAGTGGACGTCCATGCCTTGCTCCCAACGAATGACGCTGCCCAGCCCCTGCCATTTTTCTTGTACCCGTCTTCCGTCTTCCCTCCCTGCTCTCCTGGGCGCGTGCGCCGCCGCACCCAGCTCAGTTTTTAGCCACCGGGCGCGCCTTGCCCCGGGCGTGCCGTGCCGCTTGCGCTGCTTGCGCTGTATAATACTAACCATCGTCGCTTCCATGTCCTCAGCCCCCGCCCCCCCCCGCACCTCCCCCAACCCCGCTCTCTGCCTATCCCTTAGCTCCTTCTCCGCTCCCTCCCCGCCCCCGCGCCCCCCGCGCTCATTGTGGCCAAAATCAACTGAACCCCATTTGATTCCTGCCTGCACTGAAGCCCCCTCCGGCCGCCGCGTGGGAGGTGCCCCGAAAACACTCACTCGCCACATCCCAAACAAAAACATGAAGCCCCAAAAGTTAGTAACAAAACAGAATTTCAGAGCGCAAGGCATTCCCCAGGCCCCAGGCAATGTGGGGTTGAGGGCACGCATGCTTAGCAGGCAGCAGGGCTGCCGAGGACTCGGTCAAGTTGTGCGGCTGGATGACGGCTGGGGCACGGCTGTTGGATTGCAGTGGGTTCAGCCACTGATTGGCAGAGGATGGTGTGGAAGCGGGAAGTGGGCAAGCAGGAGTTGCAGAGGAGATGGCCCGGTCATGTGGCGGCTGGGTAGCGGCGGCTGATGTCATCTCAGCTGGCACCACATGTCGCACCGCCATCGGTCATTCCGCAAATTGCGTTCTTGCGATCGTGTTCCTGTCGACACCATCAACTAGCAGGAGCATACAGGGAGCGGTCAGCGAGCAAGTGGGTGGCGCCGACTTCTAGTGGCCCAGCGCGGGCGCCTGCAAAATGCAGTGCTCTGCCAGGATCTGGACCGCGCCAGCAGCAGCGGCGCGCGGACGCAGCACGACACGGCGGCAGAGGCTAGCGGTGCGCGCGGTGGCGGCGGAGCCCGCGACTAGCCCGTTAACGAAGGACGACTTGGTGGCCTACATTGCGTCAGGATGCAAGCCACGGGATCAGTGGAGGTGCGCGGGCAGGGCGCTGCCTGGCAGCGGCAGGAGTGGCTTGTTGGCGGCAGCGGGCGGGCAGCCGAGCGGGCGGCAGGTTGTAAGCGAGGCGTGAGCATCCACATCAGTGGGCAGACGGGGCTGCCACAGTAGCCACGGGACGCTCTGCTCCTTGATGTTCACATGAATTACCGCACTGCAAGCACCCACCGCCTCCCTGCCAGCCTTTTGTATCCGCCTGGCCCTGCCTGCCGCACTTGGCGGCCAGTCAGCAAGGCAGTGCCATGCATGCTGGCTGGCTGCTGCGTGCTGGGTGCTGCATAGTGCACCCAACTGGGGTGGATCTGATTGCAGCATTTGAGTTGGCCACTTAACCCTGTACTGACCCCAAGCCGTGCCGGGATGAGGGTGTGGGAAGCTTTGGTCGTATCAGAGTTGAGTACACACTCATCCATTTTGCGCTTCTTGAGGCATGCACCTGTGCTTGTATGTCCCGATGCACTCCACCACCAACACGATTGCTGCTGCAGGACTGGCATTGAACATCACCAAACATGGGAAGCTTGCAATGGCGCTAGCACACCGCAGCCTAGCCGCTCCCATTCATCCCTTGCCCTGCCACCTGTTGCCACGTGTGCAGGATTGGGACGGAGCACGAGAAGCTGGGGTACAATGTGGCGGACACGCAGCGGCTGACGTACGACCAGATTGCGGGGCTGCTCAGCGGCATCCAGGAGCGGTTTGGGTGGGACCCAATCATCGAGGGCGGCAAGATCATTGGTCTCACGCAGGTGCGTGGGTGGGGTGAGCGTGCATGATGCGTGGGGGTGGGCATGGGCAGGCGCGGTTGCTGCGTCTCAATGTCTCTCCGCTGCAGACTGAGCAGCACCTGCCCCTCAGGCTGCCAGTATGAGCTGAGCTGGAAGCCCCAACCTGACCCTCTGCCTATTTCCTGCTTTCTAGAGGTGGGCACAGCGCGTCTCTTGAGCCGGCCGGCCGGTCCGACCTGAGCTGCAGCTCTGAGCTCTTTGCCCTGCCCCTACCGCACACACACACACACACCGCCCTCCCTTGCTCTTGCTGTTCACAGGCGGGGCAGAGCGTGACTCTGGAGCCGGGCGGCCAGTTTGAGCTGAGCGGCGCCACCCTGGAGACGCTGCACCAGACGTGCGCAGAGGTCAACAGCCACCTGTACCAGGTGAGGAGGGAGCGAGGGGGGCAGTCTGGTGGGCACTGTGCTGCTGAGATGGCAGGGGCGCCAGACTGGCAGCGGCGCCAGCTGCTGATCTGGCAGGGGCGCCAGGGAAGAGGCCGGCCACCTGCACCAGGTGAGGACGGCTGAGCTGAGCTGCTGAGCTGGCAGGGGCGCCAGGGAAGACTCCAACAGCCACCTGAGAGTACCAGGGAGAGCTGAGCTGGCAAGGGGCGTTCCAGGCTGGCGGCCCCAGGGCGAGATTGCCATGCAGGCGGCTGGTCCGGGCTGGTCAGAGCCCCAGACCCAAAGGGCTGTGTGGCTCTCCTGTTTGCCTTTGGCCCCGTCTGCGTCCACCACTCCTCATGCCGAGTCCATCACGTTGCCCTTTAATCCCTTTCCCCCCGCCCAGGTGCGGTCAATTAGCGAGGAGATGGGGATCGCCTTCCTGGGCGTTGGGTTCGACCCCAAGTGGCAGAACGACGACGTGCCGCGCATGCCCAAGGCCAGGTGAGGCAGGGGAGCAAAGGGGTGGGGGCAATGCAGGCAGTGTATTAAATCGGTGGACAGCTGGTGCAGGCGTGGGGGCGAGTGACGCAGTGCCACAAACATGAGGGCAAGTGGTGCAGGCAGCAGCGGGGGGCGCCGCAGCAGCCCTGCACGAGCGGCTGGCCCGGCGACGGGCAGCCAGGGCGCCCGGGCAGGGGGGAGGCCGGCCTTGGGGCGGCCACTTGACTCCATACAACGCGGCAGCTGACCTGTTCACCATCCTCCTACACGGTCCCAAGAGTTTTGCCCCCTCTATGGGAATCTAACCTATGCTAATGTGCTGTGCACCTTTCATCACGTCCCCCCATTCTCTGGCCTCACCCCTCCCTTGCCCCTGCCTGACCTGGCAGGTACGGCATCATGCGGGACTACATGCCCACCCGGGGCACGCTGGGGCGCGACATGATGTTCCGCTCCTGTACCGTGCAAGTCAACCTGGACTTTGAGAGCGAGCGCGACATGGTGGAGAAGATGCGCATCGGCATGGCGCTGCAGGTGGGTGTGTGGGGGTTGGAAGGGGGGTGCAGTGGGAGACAGGATGTGGATGGGAGTGACAGTTAACTTGGCTGGGCATTGAGAGTTGAGAGCGGGTGGGTTATGGTGGAGAAGATGCGCATCGGCATGGCGCTGCAGGTGGGCGGGTTGGAAGGGGGGTGCAGTAGGGGGGCGCATGGTCGGGGTTGAGAGGCAACCGGGGGAAGATGAATTGAGATTTGAGAGCGGGAGGGTTATGCTCAGGAAGATGCGCGCCGGCATGGCGCTGCAGGTGGGTGGTGTTTCAGCGGGGTGCAGTAGGGAGACATGGTGTGAGTGCCTGCGAGTGCATGTGTAGATAGATGATATGGAAGGTTGGGACAGATGAGGATTGGCATGGCGCTGCAGGTGTGGTGACACACGCAAAAGGGTCTGATCTCAGTAGTCCTTGCCAAATCACGACATTGGTGGCGGCGGCGGCAGAAGCCCCCCTGCTGCTCCTCCCTGACTGCAATTTCCACATCCCTTCACTATATCAAGCTTATTTAGCCGCACAGACTTTTGTGCTCGTCCCCTCCCTTGCCCACGCCACCCACTGTGCCCCTTCCCCTCCCTCCTTCAATCCCGCCCTCCCCTCTCCCCTCCCCCCTGCAGCCTGTGGCCACCGCACTGTTTGCCAACTCCCCCTTCAAGGAGGGCAAGCCCACGGGGTACCTCAGCTGGCGCAGCCACGTGTGGACGGACACAGACCCCGACCGGTGAGGAGGGACGGTGTCACCTGCACGGGGGGATGAAGTAGGGGGGAAAGGGGGTGGGGGGACTCGAGGCGGGCGGCTGGGTAGCAGTTGCCTCGGAGGGGGCATGATGGCCAGGCTGGCAGGCAGCCCAGCCGGCCGCAGTATTGGGGAAGCGTGCAGTACCCACAACGTTCAATCCATTGGGTGCCCAAGCCTGCCAGGATGTCCACACTTGACCATGCCACTCCCGACCCAACCTCCCGTCCCATGCAGCTGCGGCACGCTACCGTTTGTGTTCGAGCCGGGCTTTGGCTTTGAGCGGTGAGTGGGGACGCGTCCATGAGCTCTCACATGAGCTGTAAAGTGCTTCTGCCCAGAGGTGTTGCATTGCCTCGCCTCAGCAAACCCCTGCCCAACTTTGGCACACACCTCCCTCGTTCTCAGCTTCGTGGTCAGGTGGCGAACATGCCTCGAGTACTTTGCACGCGCCCTGTCCTGCCAGTCGACCCCCAGATGCACACTTGTGGCAGTATGTTGAGTGGACTTGGTGCTCACGTCCCCATGTACACTTGTGTTCCACCTCCCCCCTTGCTCTCGTTCCTTTCCCTCCCTTGTGTCGAGCCCTTCCTTTTTGCCATCCGCGCTGCCACCCTCCCCTCCCTGCCGCACGCAGGTGCGTCCACTATGTTTTGGACGCCCCATGCAATATGTGTACCACCCTACCTCCTGCTTACGCCACCTGTCCTCCTTCCTTACTGCCACCTGTCCTCCTCCTTATTGCCGTCTTCTCTTCCCTGCCGCAGGTACGTGGACTACGTGCTGGACGTCCCCATGTACTTTGTGTACCGCAGCGGAACCTACCACAACGTGGCGGGGCAGTCCTTCCGGGACTTTATGCAGGGCAAGCTGCCAGGCCTGCCCGGTGAGCTGCCGCCGGGGGGTGCGGTCTGGCATTGTATGAGCTGCTGCTGGTGTCCGGGTTGCGTTGCGGTTTGAGCAGGGCAAGCTGCCAGGACTGCCTGGTGAGCTGCCGCACGTGTGCAGTGCCAGCCATTCTTTTTGAGCTGCTGCTGGGGTCGGGGTTGCGTTCCGGTTTGAGCAGGGCAGCCTGCCGGGCCTGCCCGGTGAGCGGCCGCCGGGTCTGCAGTGCTAGCCATTCTTTTGAGCTGCTGCTGGGGTCCGGGTTGCGTTCTGGTTCGAGCAGGGCAAGCTGCCCGCCGGTGTGCAGTGCAGTGCGGTGCCAGCTGCTGTTGCGGTGTGGTTTGGGTGTGTGCACTGCAGGCTGTTTTGGGCTGGATTTTGGGTGCTATTCGCTTGTGAGCAGGGCAAGCTGCCCGCCCTGGTGGTAGTGTGGCTGGCTGGGACACTGGGGCGGCTACCTCCTCCAGGCGAGCTGCTGCCTCTCTGAAGGACTGGGAGTCACACCTGACCACTCTGTACTCTCAAATGCGGGTCAAGCCCTTCCAGGACCTGCTCTCCCCCCCATCCCTTGGTCCCAGTTTTGATTCCGCTGCCTCCCACTCTGCCCCCGCCCCCTGCAGGCGTGCTGCCCTCCCTGCAGGACTGGGAGTCCCACCTGACCACCGTGTTCCCCGAGGTGCGGCTGAAGCGCTTCCTGGAGATGCGCGGCGCCGACGCGGGGCCCTGGCGCATCATCTGCGGCCTGCCCGCCCTCTGGGTGGGCCTGCTGTACGACGAGCAGGCGCAGGTGCGCTCCTTCCGCTTGTCGTTTTCTTTCGAGATCGGTTCCCTGGCCTGTGCATGCCTCCTGCCCGCCATCTGCCCCAGCCCCCCACCCTCTTGATGACTACCCGCCCGTTGCGTGCTCCCTTTGGCGATGGTTCCCTTGCCTGTGCGTGCCTCCTGCCCGCCCTCTGCCCCGCCCCCCTGCCCGCATCAAGCATTGCCCTCCCGCCCTCCTTGCCCGCCGCCCTTTCCTCCCCAGGCGCAGGCCCGGCTGCGGAGCATCCGAGTTCACGAGGGTCCAGAGGTTGCCTTGCTGCCCTCGCTCCCCATCCAACTACCACCTCATGCTGATACTGCTCCACCTTGTGTGTGCCTCCCTCCCTCCCCCTCTCCCCCTCTCTCTCTTTCAGGCGGAGGCGCTGTCGCTGGTGAGCGACTGGAGCCAGGATGAGCGGGAGTTTTTGAGAGACGAGGTGCCTCGCGGCGGGCTGGCCACGCCCTTCCGGGGGGGCACGGTGCAGGACCTGGCAAAGCAGGTGGGGCGGGATGAAGTATGGGGTGAAGGTGGGGTGAAAGATGGGGTGAAGCCAGTGTTTGGCATGCTGGCGAGGTGTGGCAGGGGCCGTGCGCTGTCCGGGGTCCCAGTGCAGGACGTGCCAAGGGTGGGCTGGGTGGAGTGATGTGTGAGGGAAGGCAGGCCAGGCAACGGAGTGCGTGAGCAGGTGGGAGCTGAAGGTGCATCGTTCTTGTGTGAGAGGAACAGCACCCTCCTGGGTCCTTGGGAGCAGGACAGCCCGCACTGCGCACAGCGCCTCTGCTAGAGCACGGCTCCCTCCCCAGTCTGCCCCTGCCCTCCCCCCACCAACAAGCATCGCTCTCCTGCCGACCCCGCCTCCGCCCCATCTCTTCGTAATGCCCGCCGCAGGTGGTGGCCATTGGCAAGGGCGGGCTGGAGCGGCGAGGGCGGCAGGAGACCAAGTACCTGAAGGAGCTGGAGGGCATTGCGGAGAGCGGGGTCACGCAGGTGCGCCTTGGTTTCTATTCATTTATTCGTATAAGGCACAGTTGACTTGGGGGTTAGGGCGCAAAGACCGTATAAAATGTTTTATACGAAGGCCAGGCTTGAAGGTGCAGGGCATTGCGGAGAGCGGGGTCACGCAGGTGCCTGCTTGTTTCTGTTTGTTCGGTTTGCTTGTTACCGTGTGCTTGTTGCCGGACGGCACACTTTTCGGGTGGGGGTTTGGGGTGGGCAGAGCCTTTGATTTGAAGCAAGAATCTGGAGGTGAAGAGCAATGCAGGAAACGGGGCGATGCTGGTGGGAGGATGTGCAGGGGCGGGGGCAGGGATACTCTGCCACGTGGGGCAGGAAGCTGAGCGGCAGCATCAGCTGGCCAGCGGTCGGCATCTGTGCATTCCTGGACAGCACTAGGCTTACAGCAGATCTGCAGCCTGTGTTGCGTGCTGCGGATGTGTCGTACGCACCTTGGCTGCTTGCCTGGCACCTGCCTGGGCCCCTCTTGCAGTGCCTCCTCGTCTCCCTGCCCCCTCACCCGTATTCGCCCCTGCTGTCGTCCTCCCCCCCGCCCTGCAGGCGGACAACCTGCTGAGGCTGTACAACGAGGAGTGGGGGCAGAGCGTGGAGCCCATCTACTCGCCTGACTTCACATACTGAGGAGGCGCTGAGCTGGCGGTAGGGCGCTGAGCTGGCAGTGCTGCGCAGGCGCTGACCTGGCGTGGACCTCGTTCCACTCGTCAGAAGTTGCCCGTTGAGCTGGCAGGCGCTGAGCTGGCAGCAGGCATGCTGAGCCGATGGCATGAACATCTGGCGCACCGCCTATACAGTAGCAGCACAGCTGGTGCTGAGTGGGTTGCGGCGCCCCATCCACCGTCCCGTTTGGGGTAGCGCTTTTGAGGGAGGCTTGCATTTACCCCTCAGCTGCACGACCACATGTGCGCATGCAGCCAGAGCTTCAAGACTGCAGCACAGCCTAGCGGAACAATCTGTAACACTCGCGTTGTTAGGAGCGATCGAGAGCTAGTGTAACTCAAACCATGCCGGAAAACAAGGCAGGGAGGTGACTGGCGGCCCTAGTAATAGTACTGTCGGGCACAGGGCAAGCGGATGAAGGCAGACGACGCCATGAGGGCACTTGTCAACTCCGGATACTGCCCAGCTGCTGCTGTGGCCACTCACTCCCGCTTGCCGCCGCCGGGCTGCAGCACCCGGCGCAGCACGCTGACCAGCTGCCAGCCCGCGGCCCCCGCCAGCAGATGCTTCAGTGTGTGACCGCTAACAGCAGTGAGGGTGAGCCAGTACAGGGGCCTGTCCAGGCGGTCGCAGGCAACAGCGGCAGCATACAAGGCCAGGGCAGACAGGAGGCCTCGCGTGGTGTTGATGGTGCGGTCTGGTGGGGCTGGGTAGGCCAGGGCGAGGTAGCCCACTCCCACAGCTGCAGGAGAGGGGTGGACAGACACGCGGCTTGGTCGGAATGCAGCAGCAGCAGCAGCAGCAGCAGCAGCAGCACAAGTCGCAGCAGCAGGGTCTGCTGTGCTGTGGTCAAAGCGCGCCCGGCTCCTGGCAGCGGGCACACGCAAGGGAGGCTGGCAGGCGGCAAGCGAGGGCTTTACCTACCAGATTCAAAAGTTAGCCAGGTCATCATGTGCCACATCAACAGGGCAGCCATGCCAGCAGCAAGCAAGGAAAGGATCACCTGAGAGGCCTTGCACCAGCAGGTATGCCCGCAGGTCTCCCTGCCCCGCCGCCTCCCCTGCCTGCCAGTATCCCACGCTGCCCACCGCCGCCAGCAGCAGCGGCGGCAGGGCCAGCGCGCCTGCCCTGGGGCTGCGCCGCTCTGGGAGCACCGCTGCCAGCAGGGCGGCAAAGGCTGTGCTCATGCCCAGGCGGTCCCAAGCCAGTGAGGAGTTGGTGGGGTGCAGGTGGTAGCATGCGCTGCCGGCGGCGGCTGCACAGGGGGTGTCGGAGGGCGCAGCAGATGGGGGAGGTGAGCCCCTGGGCCAGAGAAAGGGAGAGCATCATGCATTGAGGTTGCTTTCAGGTGAGGTGAGGCAAGCTTGAGAGGGTAGAAGGGGGCCGCAGCTGCCGCAGCACATGCCCTCGACTGAAAACTGCACCAGCCAGCCCCTGACAGCGGGGCACCCTAGCCAGCCACCCAGGCCTGCCTACTGTGCCCAGCCCTACTGAGAAGCATGCCAGCAAAGGTGGCAGCCCAGCAGGTGCCTTCAGCTGCCGTCATCTGCTGCTGCCCTGCACGCTGGCTGCGGCGCGCGGCGTGGGTCAGCAGCAGCCACAGGCCCGCCACGCCAGGCACCGCAATGGCGGCATTGGAGAGCACGTTGGCGGCGTGAGGGATGCCCAGGAATGTGCGGTGGTCGCCAGCAAAGGAGTGGTAGCTGGCGGGCTGCGGCAGCCGGGGCAGCGCGGCCACCAGGGCGACCGCCAGCCCTGCGCCGCCCGCCTCGGCCGCCACCCGTAGGGCTGCAGGGCGGGAGGCCCACTGCTGGCGAGGTTGGGCCGGCAGACCCTCCGCTGTGCTGCCAGGCATGTTGGGGCGAGGAGTGAGGAGGGGCCGTAGCGGGGAGTTCAACCTGTGTGCGTCGAGATACAGGCCTCCGATATCTGTCCAAGGCCAGTCGAGGTAAGCACGAAGGAGTGAGGTTGCCTAGGCCTGTCACGCACGCCCATGTTTCGGTCTACAAGAACAGTGGTGCTTTCTAACCGTGGGCTTCCTCTCGAGTGTGCCATTCACCCCACTTTAGACATACGCCCCAGGAAGGAGCAGGTGAGCCCAGGCATGTCATGTAGCCATTCCCGCATCCCCCCTCACTTCTGCGTGAACCCAAGCCTGACGTCTCGTCCCCCTCCCTGCCCCCTTCCTCCTGGGAAGCTCCAAACATGGCGGCCCCGGAAGCCCCACAGCAGGTGCCAGGCGCCGAGTTCCTGCAGCGCCGCCTGGCGCGCGCCGCCGCCATCCCAGCCGCCGAGCGCACGCCCGACGTGGCGGCTTTTGTGGAGTCGGTGCAGCTGCTGCGTGAGGCGTGCGACTTGCTGCCGCTGACAGCAGGCGGCAGGCCAGCTCTGGCAGTAGGCAGCCCGACTGTTCGCCAGCGGATGCAGCTGGCGGTGCTCAGTGTGGCCAAGGCCGCTCACATGTGCCCCTCGCGAGCAGTGTGCGACGTGCCGCTCGAGAAGCACTTGAAGGCTTATCATCAAAAGTGGTGCCAGCTGCGGCAGCAAGATGGTAGGTCAGAGCTGGAAGAAGTGTTGAGCTTGATCGTCAGGTCAGTCTACGGAGGAGGGTCTGTTGCAGCGGTGGAGCTGGCAGAACGTGCAGCATGCATTTTAGAGGATGCAACCAACAACCAGGCAGTCAGCGCACAGCTTAGGCAGCTCTCAGTGGCATCCGAGGCGCGGCCGCCAGCACTCAGCGTGGAGCAGCTGCACTATGTCTGCTGCTATTCCACGGCATCAAGCGGAGCCAGCATCCAAGGGACGGCTGCAGCACAGGAGCTTGCTGCAATGCGAGGCGTGCCAACGCCTCCCGGTTTTGACCTGGACGCCTCTTTACCCACTCGCCTGGAGGCTGCGATCGCTTCAGGCTGCAAGCGGGCAGCACAGCTGGTGCAGCTAGAACCGCACAACCCCAAGAGCTTCTACAGGGCGGCGCAGTGCCTGTTGGGCAATGACAGGCTGCGTGCCGCAGATTTTTTCCTGCGCGCCTGCCAGCTGTCCGAGCAGCAGCGCAACAACTGGCTGCTGGTGAGCAGCTCTCAGACCGTCATGTTTGCTGTCACTGTGCCTGGACTGGAAGCAGGCACTGCTAGAATCGGCAACGGCATCAGCCTCAGCACGCTGCAGGCCGCGGTAGCAGCTTACCAGCAGGCGCAGCCGGCTCTGGCCCGCTGCAAGCGCGTCCTGCCGCAACAATGGGTCAACCAGCTGGAACAGAACTCAGTCTTGACGGGCCATATCTACCAGCAACTGCTTTGCACTCTGCAGGGGCAGCAGCAACAGCCCAGCGGTGCGCTCTGTGTGGAGGCTCTCTTTCAATTCATCGTCGACGCAGGGACCCGGAAACACTCAGTCTGCGACGGCTGTGGCCGCACTGCCGTGGGCCTGCGCCGCTGCTCGCGCTGCAAGAGCGCGCAGTACTGCAGGTGAGAGGCTCTGGGCTGAGTGGCCAGGCATGCACAGGCCGCTCCTGTCCTGCGGGGTGGCTGTGCCTCGTCCAGGCACACACAGAAGCGCCTAGCACTCACATAACAAAAGGTGCCCTTGCGCTCCCTTTCTCCCATGCTGCAGCACTGGCTGCCAGCACCTGCACTGGCGGGTGCACAAGCGGGAATGCACGGCGGCCTGAGGAGCGGTGGCACGTCAACACTGATCCGCCAAACGAGACGCAGCCACAAAGCCAGTTGTCATGACATGAAGCCTACCACTCGTCCACCTGTGCTTGCACCCTCCCGTCTACTCTACCGCCCCAACTCACTGTGCTCGCTGTAGCACTGTGCACACTGATGCTTCACTCTGATTTGCTCTCCTTCTCGTCGTGCCTTTTCGAAACTTGTCTTCAATAAAGTGCCTCAGGCTTTGCACGCATGCAGACATGTCCATGTACCGTGATGAGTCAGGGGGAGGGAGCCTGCGTCCCAGCAGCGAGGTTACAACCGCCTCCCGCCGCACGTCCCGCTGCACTGCCCCAGCATGCCGGAGCCAGCTGAGCTGATGCCAGCCGTAATTGACATCACAAAAACACCTACAGTTGGAAGATCAAACCAGCCATCGAGTGAGTGGAAGCAGGCACCCAGCCACTGGGACAGACCAACGCACCGGTGCGGCGGGCGGCAGCCGCCTCGTTGGCGCCAGCAAGCGGCGGCAGCAGCTGCAGCAGCCCCCCAAGGGCGCCCTTTGGCAAACCACCAAGTAACCCGATCATTGTTGACCAGCGTCCGTCCGTGCGTGTTTGAAACAACCAAAACCTGCCGCCTTCTCGAGCCCCGGAATATCGCAAGCGTTGCCACGGTGCGTACCTTGGAAGCCGTCTGGTGATGCATACGCGCAACGATCGCGCCCCCCGCCTGCCTGCCCGCGCCTGGCCAGCCCGCCGCTCGCCCACGCTCCCGCCGTCTGCACAACTGCCTGCTGGCTTGCAAAGCTGTCAGGCGGCCTAACATATGTGCTATCAACCTGTGTTTCTGGAGGATGCAGTATGGCAGCCATGGATCAGGCAGCAGGCGCGGAGTTCCTGCTGCACCGCCTGGCGCGCGCCACCGCCATCCCCGCCGCCGAGCGCCCGCCCGACGTGGCGGCTTTCGTGGAGTCGGTGCAGCTGCTGCGCGAGGCGTGCGACCTGCTTCCGCTGACAGCCGACGGCAGCCCAGCTCTGGCAGTGGACAGCCCATCAGGCCGCCAGCAGGTAGTGATGGCCTTCCTGAAGGCGGCCCGGGCCCGCTATGTGAGCCCCTGGCACCCGGTGTGCGACCGGCCGCATGGGACCCACCTGCAAGCGTACTGCATGGCATGGTGCAAGGCCAGCGACGGAAGCCGATACAGCTCTGATGAGGATCTGGCCGTGTTGGAAAGCATGCTGCACAAAGATGCAACAAGCTGGCAGGCCACACACGTAGAGGCGGCATGCTATGCCAGCGGACCAGCGGCAGGATTGGCGGGGGAGGCACTGCGGGATGTGGCCAGCAGGGGCCTGCAGCAGCTGGCAGCGGCGACTGGGCAGGAGCAGCTGCCGCTCAACGTGCAGCAGCTGCGCTACCTGTGCTGCTGCGATGCAGCGCAGGCAGCCGCCGTGCTGCTGATTCGCCTGGACTTTGAGAGCGCTCTGGCCAGCCGTGGGCTTGCCGTGCCGGCTGACATGGCCATGGAGGTCCCGCCTGCAGCTCGACTGGCAGAGGCGCTGGAGGGCGGGCGGACCTGCGCAGCACAGCTGTTGGACTTGGAGCCACACAAGCCCAAGAGCTACCTGACCGCTGCGTGGACAGCGGGGCATGGCGGGCAGATGGACCGCGCCGCACGCCTGAACCTGAAAGCCTTCCAGCTGGCACGGCAGCAGCGCAACGATTGGGCGCTGGTCAACAGCGTGCACTGCGCCGCCATGTGGGCAGCCAAGGCGGCCAGGCTGGCGCCCGGCAGCATCAGGCGCAGCACTTTGGAGGCGGCAGCGGCGGCGGCGGCACGTCCGGAAGTGGAGCAGGCACTGGGGCGCTGCCGGCGCCTCCTGCCGCGACCTTGGGTGGAAGAGTTGGACCCCACGCCCATGCCCGACTGTTTGCAGGCAATCCAGGCAGCTCTGACTGGGCTGCCAGAGCCGCGCATTGTGTCAAGAGCAGAGGTGCAGCAGCAGGTGGATGGCATTCCGCGGCGCGTTGGTTGCAGCGGTTGCGGGCAGCGCGCTGTGGGCCTGCGCCTCTGCTCGCGCTGCAAGAGGGCGCGGTACTGCAGGTGAGAGGGGCAGGTCGCCGGAGAGGGTGGTCCCACTAGGACGGGTACGGTGTGTGTCTTGGAATACCAAGAACATGTGCTGCTGCTGCTGCTGCTGCTGCTGCTGCTGCTGCTGCTGCTGCTGGCACTGCTGCTGCTGCTGCTACATTTGCTATGGTGACGGGCATGATGTCGTGTCAAGCTCTC
>JAPTJF010000787.1:0-13770 GCA_029339195.1 Micractinium sp. NFX-FRZ
GCGGAGCCGCCGGCGCCGGCGCCGGCGCGCCGCAGCGGGCGCAGCAGCGCCAAGCGGCTCCAGCTGGCACCCAGCTCCGGGAACGGCTCGTCTCCAGGCAGCACTGCCTCTGCCGCCGCCGCTGCTGCTGCTGCATTAGAGCCAGGCCCTGCACCCGCCGCAGGCACCTCTGCCAAATACACGGAGTCTGCCCCACATAGCTCCTCCTCCAGCTCATCAAATGCCGCCCCCAGGCTGCCAGCACCCGCCTGGCTGCCGGTGGTCACCAGCTCAGCGGTGCACCGCACGGGGACAAAGCGCTCGGCCAGCACCCGCAGCAGCCCGTCTGCGGTGCAGCACTCGGCCGCCGCCACCGCCTCGGCCTGGCAGCTGCGCAGCGCGCCGCCCTGCTTCACCGCAAATGCCACTTCGTCGCTGCCGCTGCCGCCGTCGTCTCTGTCGCCGTCGCCGGGAACATAGGTCGCTGCCACGCCGCCTGGCTCGGTGTGCAGCTGTAGAAAAGAGGCTCCGGCAGGGCCATAGCACCCCACCACCGCCAGCGGCGGCGGCAACAGCGCGCCAGCCAGCTCTGCAACAACGGGAGTGCCGGCGCCTGTTGATGACGCGCGGTTCCCATTGCAGCACACAACCCGCATCTAAGCAGGCAGGGCAGGCAGCCAGCTGGCCCCGGCGCGCACCCTTGGTTGTGGCCAGGTCGTCCGGCTCGCAGTGCAGCACTCCGACGATCACCGTGCTGCTGCCATCTTTCAGGCCCACCAGCAGCCCTGCGGCGCGCTCCCGCCGCCGGTGCGCCGCGATAGAGGACGGCACATCCTCCAGCACCCGCACCACCATTTGATTTACAAAAGGAGCACAGCCCGCCAGGACACGAGATCACGCACAAGACGGCGCAACAAGCAAGCACTGCTGCGGCGACGGCATGCAGGCGCCTGCTGTGCCGCGCCCGCTGCACTGAACGCTGGCCCAGCGCTGGGCTAGCCACAGCGCTGGGGGAGGGGCAGCATGGTGAGGTCGCATGGGCTGTTGAAATGAACTGGATGACGTTTGGCTTTTGGTGTTATACAAGGCCGGTTGCTGCTGCTCCCCCTAGCCTAGCGTAGTACACAGGGCACACAGCTCAGCCAACAGGCGCATGCTTGCCGGCGCCCTGCACTACAGGTGGCACTTTGAGGGGCAGCGTGAAGAGGCAAGGCAGCATTGCTAGAACGAAGGTCCTGTGCAGGCAGGAGCCGTCGTTCAGCACACACGCTCTTGGGGTTAGGTGAGCAAGTGCACTATGTGGTTTGGTGCTGACCCCCCGGGCTACCCCCTCCCACCCCACCCACCCACCCACCCTCCACACCCTTCACTGCACAGAAGCCACGGAGCTACTCAAGAGATTGCACATTACACAGTATTCTGCACAAGGAATATAAATGAACTGGAGCTATTTGTCACACAGTTGGACTACAGCGTGTGATGCATGCGGAGTACAGAAGCAGAAAACGATAGAACCCAATTTCAGTGGTGGCGACGGTGCTGAGAGGCAAGAATGCAGTGGTGTATAGCACTGAGGCACGTGGTCAAGTGCACGATGAATTATCAAAACACATACGCAAGGAGCCGGCAGGGCTCAAGGGAGTGGAGAACGAAGGGTGGTTTGAGACGGAGGTATACCTACGTAGGAGAGAGTGGTTTGGCTTGCTAGCAAGAGTTGAGGAAGGCAGCAAAGCGTGCGGTGTTAGGTAGGGCCAGCCAGACATGGGTGGAGGGGCAAGCGAAAGGGGATTTGTCGACGCCAGCATCGTGGACGTTCTGGGACGCATGTTGTGTGGTCAGAGGGTGGACTGCCATGGCGGGCTGCAGCCTGAGGCAGTCAGGCCGTCAGGTGCACTGCCACCTCCAGGGCGGCCCACACCAGGGCTCCCGAGGGCAGCAGCAGCAGCAGCCAGTCGAACAGCTGTAAGCCGAGGTGCGGCAGGCGGGAGAGCAGTATAGGGACAGAGATGTGAAGAGGGGAAGGTGGGGAGCTGGCATGAGCAATGCCTGCAGGCAGCAAGTTGAGGAGGTGGCCACAGCTGCACAGGCTTCCACAGCTGCCACTGCCGTGGCACCCGCTGCTGCTGCTGCTGCTGCTGCTGCTGCTGCTGCTGCTGCCGCCAGTGCCGCTGCGGCTGCTGTCGCTGCCCCTTGGACTCCAAAACCTGGGTTTACGCACGGCCTGCTGCATGTGCAACGTCCGTGCTTTACTGGACTTCTTGCCGCCGCGCTGCCCCGCTGCAGCCTGCTGCCGCCGCCACCATGCGGCATGCTGCGCCAGCGCTGCCAGCACAGCGGTGGGCAGCAGGTATCCTGCGACCGCCAGCACCCACGTGTGCATCATCCAGCAGCCGTGCTGTGGCTGTAACGTGCCCTGCTGGGGATCCGGTCCGCCGGGCACTACCGCCAGCAGAGCGAGCCGTGCACAGCGTGCAAAGCATGCGCATGTGGCGGCCCGGTGCGGAAGCAGAGCGTGCGACCGGGCCAGGCGCCGCATGCGTACCACTGCCGAGCGCAGCGCCAGCGCCTGGCACCACAGGTGGTGCTTGAGGGGCAGTGGCAGCAGCACCGGCAGCGCTGCCAGGAAGAGGGCCTGCGCAGGCGGGGCAGGGCACTGGGGGGAGTCAGGATTGGGTGGCGTGCGTGTGAGCACGACAAACATAACTGGCCTGCTTAGTCTACCCTGGGCAGTTTTCAAGCTGTATGCTCACCTCTGCGTTCAGCCACATGGGGAAGACTCCATGCAGCAGCAGGTGGGCTGGAGCCGGCAGGCTTGCGCACGCGGGCGCCCAGGCAGCGGCCCCTGACGCCACGCCCAGGCGCAGCGCAGCAACACCTAGTGGGCTGTTCATGACCCTTAGGCCGCAAAACCGAGCAGCCTGCCACCATGCCAGGGCGGTTGCAGCGAGCACCAAGTGCACGGCTTGAGCAGCCTGCTGCTGTGAGCTGACGGCCGGCGGCAACCCCGCTGCACCCCCGCCGTCTCCGCCGTCGATCATTGTCTGCAGGGCAGCGCCGGGCAGCAGACACGCCCTTTCATCAGCAACCATGTGGAGGCAAGAGAAACCTCTTCGTGGGGTTACCGAACAAAGCGGGTAGCTATAGGTATGCGTAACGTGTTCTACTTACCTAGGATAGGGCGGGCGGAGGACGCCCACGCTGCGCCCACGCCAGCCTGCCGGACCTAGAGGGGCTCGCTTTAGAGTCAATCGGTTTCGAGCGCCTACGTCAACTCCTTCCGCCAGTTATGTTTCACACGGCAAGAACCGGAGGCCTGGTCCGGAGCGGTGCTAGCAAACCAGTCGCAGACCGCCACCGGTTTATTTGATGGATGCCTGCGCTAGATCTGCCAAAGTGACAGGGACGATGTGATGGCGCTCGGGAGGGCATGTGCTGGCGGGTCCACCACGGCTTCACGGTCCCTTCATGCCATCTTCCGCATGTGCGCCCGCTCTGCCTACACTTTTGTTATCAGCTGTTGCTGCCAACGAGCCTTTCTCTTACGCTGCTTCAGCCCCCACGCTACTGCCACACTGTCTCGTGGTTGTATGTCCGGCCTGCGCAAGCCTGACGTGCTTCCTGTGGGCTGGTCGGGGTCGGCGCCACCCGATGCGGGCTTGCGGCACCCGGCCGCGGGCGCCGGCGACGGCTGCATGCCAGCGCAGCGCGAGGGGTTGCTGCGCAGGCTCTTGCAGGAGGGCACCACTATGCACATGATCATTGCTTGAACCACCTGCCGTCTTTTGCAGGGGCTGGCGCTGCAAGTGCACGGCAATTGGCTGTGACGCTTGTGTCACCTCCGCCGACTTTGAACTGCCGACGCCTGCAGCGGCCGCATGGGCCAGGCCCATTCAGGCTGCGGCTGCACGTTCAGTGAACCCCGTGCCACCAATTGTTTGCTGGTCACAGTTGGCTCGTTTGCACAGCATCGTGTGATGCGACTTCATGAGCTGCATCTAGCAGGGCAGGCTGGCGGCAGCCACGGCGTGCATAGCAGGGGAGGCCGGGTCCCCGCTCGCAGAGCCGCATGTGGCCGCTCGAGCTGTGAGACTGCTTGCACAACCTTGATCTCTCGCGCAGTTTTGGGGGCGGTCCTCTCCGAGAGGACGGCAAGGGCAGCTTGGAAACACTCAAACACTGCGTCAGAACCCATCAGCCAGTCGCGCGCGCAGCTTTCGATGCGCGGCAAGCGGGCAGCGAGCAGCCCCGCAGCGGCAGGCAAGCCGGCAGCTAAACGGGGCAAGGCGGGCAGCGGCAGCGGCGGCGGCGGCGCAGGTGCCGCCAAACGCAAGGCTGGCGGCGGCGGCGATGGTGGCCAGGGCGGAGCAGCCGCCAAGCCGAAAGCCGGCAAGCGCTCTACAGTAGCAAGCCGCAAGCTGTATGTCATCCGCTGCGAGCGGGCGACTGAAGTAGAGGACTGGGATGACGAAACATTTGTTGACTGCTATGGTGATGAGGTCGACGGGCCAACCGATGAGGTGGAAGGATGCGCAGAGGCAGGCAAGTTGGTGGCAGTGCTGCGCTCTCCTGTCGGCACTCCCATCCCACCCAGCCGCGTGGATGGGTCCAACCTGCTGATCTCATGCATTGCTGGCTTGAACTGGCTGCAACATTGAGCATGCTGCACCAAAGGCCCTGCCATGCTCGTGCTCGGCGGCAACCCCCCCGCCTCTGCACTGAGCCAAGCAGGTGCTTGTGCTGTGTTGACCTGCAGAGGACGGCGTGTCGTACTTCAGCAAGGGTGGCGCTGTGGTGGTGTTTGAGAGCCTGGAGGCAGCCAACAGGCAGGCTGCGCTGGTAGCACGGGACATGCTGGTAGGTGGGGTTGACTTTTTCTGCAATGTCAAATATCCCGGGGGCCATGTTTGGGAGCCTGGCGGCGGAAAATAGGCAAGCTGCGCTGCTGGTGAAAGACGGCACGCGTGCCATCACGGTTGAGATGTGCGGCACGGGGATCCAGCCTGGGCAGCGCCTTGAGCAGCGCAGAGCTGGGCTGTGCCTCATGGCCCCCCGTCCGGTGCGCGAGCTGCCGCCAGTGCAGCTGCACGCAGGCTGCAGCACCGCCACTGCTCTCCGCACTGCCTGCTGTGCTCTCCACGGTGCACAGTGTTGGCACGCCCGACCCAGGCAGTCCTCCGCCACCTGATGCAGCGCCACTGCCCCGAGGACTGGCGGCCCAGGGATGGGAGCGGGGAGGGGAGCGAGGAAGGCAGCGGCGGCGAGGAGGACGAGGCGGACGAGGCGAGGGGGCAGCAAGGGAGCGGGCAGGAGGGTGGGCACGCATGGGGTTGGCACGCATGCATGCACCTCAGCTTGTTGGCTGGCAACCGGCCTGACAACCGACCGTCATGCAGCCCTGACTGCTCTCTGCTGTTGCCACCCTCTGGCCGCATGGCCGCGCGAGCGTAGGCTGAGGCGGCTGGCGCGCCGTGCAAGGTGCTGTCCGGCGGGCGGCACCGGTTCGAGGGTGAGGGCTTCTTCTACGTTGATCCGTACTTCGAAACCAAGCTGGAGAATCTGGTGTGCAGCAAAACGACCGTGGAGGTGGTGCCCGCGGTGCTGGCGGGCTGAGCAGCCTGGCAGGGCGACGGTGCGATCTTTGCGCAGCACGCCTGCCAGCGTGCGACACCTGCTGTTGTCGTGGGCGGGCAGGCATGGCTGAGCGGCGGATGTGCTTGCGGCGCCATGTGTTGTGTTCACCATTGTTGATCATCCAGTCCAGGCATGATTGTGGGAGAGCCAGTCAGCTTGGTGTGCGGCGGCACGGGCGGCGGAGCCGCTGGGGGGGCGGCGACGGGGCAAGGTTACGACAGGCAGAATCACCTGCTTGCTGGCACGCGTTGCGCAAATGACTGCCCGCATTTTAGAAGCTTTGCTGGCACAGCAATGAAGCCAGCAACCCGGCTTGCCTCTGCGGTGGTCACCGCAGGCATCGCGTCATCTTGTGAAAGTGCCAGCAGTCGAAAGTCCGTTCTCTCCTCTATCTCGGAACGCATCGCTATTTATTTGAGACGTCGGTCGGCGCGATCGTCTGCTCTGCCTGCCGAGCACGATGCGGCGCTTTGCAGCGTGTGCCTTGCTGCTGGCCGCCCTGTGCTGCTGCCAGCACGCTGCGGCCCTGCGCACCGACCGCCCCGAAACCCTGACAGGCGAAGGAAAGCGGCGCCGCCCCAACATCATTCAGTTTGTCACCGATGATCAGGTGGGCGCAGGTTGCCGTCGCCGTCCGCCGCCGCCGCCCTGCCGTAAGCACTGTTGGCACCTGTCAGCAATGTCTTCCTCTCTCCCCATCCGCCGTCCTTTGCAGGACGCCGTTATGGGAGGCGACCAGCACATGCCCCGGCTGCGCCAATACCTGGCAAAGGAGGGTGAGTGGTGACCCTGGCCAGCCCAGCATGCTGAGCACCGCTGCCGCTGGTGCCGCTTTGGATGCGTCCACGTGGCAGGCATGTCCTGCCCCCTTCCTAGCGCCTCAATCCTGAATTACATTATACCCGCCCATTATGTGCAGGCGCCAACTTCACTCAGTACATTAGTGAGCGATGACAGGAACAGGGAGGGGCTGCCTGCCGTGCGTTGCCTGCGCTGACGTGGCGCCCCGGGCGCCTCGCGCCTCCAGCACTGCATCGCGCCTCCCTCCCTGACACCTGCGTTCCTGCCTGCTGCAGCCGACTTTGCGCTGTGCTGCCCCTCGCGCACCAGCATCCTGACGGGCCAGTGCGCCCACAACACAGGGGTGAGCGCGTGCATGCATGCATGCGCACAGACGCCGTGCTGAGCTGTGCGGGGCAGGGCTGCAGGGCATGGCAGGGCTGCAGGGCATGGCAGGGCAGGGCAGGGCTGCAGAGCATGGCAGGGCTGCAGTGCAGGGCTGCAGGGAATGGCAAAGGCTGCAGTGCACGGCTGCAGGGCAGGGCAGGGCTGCAGCGCAGGGTGGAGGCTGCCCCTGGACAAGCCAGCATGCCCCCGCGGGCCCAGGCACACACCCTCCAGCGTGGCGCCACCTCACCCCGCTCCTCCTCCCGCCCGCGCGCGCTTCCCTCCCACTGCAGGTGGTCGGCGTGGGAGTCCCTAATGTGCTGGGCGGGCTGACCCGGTTCAACCAGATGGGGATGCAGCACAAGACAGCGGCGGTCGAGCTGCAGGCAAGTGTGCACGACCGCCTGCCATCTGGTTACCGTTGCTGTGTTTGTCGTGTCAGCTGCATCAGTGGCTGCCATGCATGGTTGCTGCCGCGTGCGCCGTGGCAGCGTGCTTGCCGCATGTATGCCGGGCCGGGTCAGTGCGGCTCCCCACGCGTTACCCAGGCGCTGGTCTGCCTGCTGCTGCCCCAGACTTAGCTGCCCTGTGTGGTCACACCTGCTGCAGGCAAACGGCTACCGCACCGGCTTAATTGGAAAGTAGTGAGTCTTCTCGCACAGCACGCACCGCCTACTGCCTGCCACCTGCCTGTGCGCGCGCAGCTGCCGCCAGCTGTCACTTCTCCCCTCCCCAGACCCCGCACCTGCCCTGCACTGAGCTGACCCTCTCTTCCCCTCCACCCCCACCTTGCCCTCCCTCCCTCCTCCCCTCACCAACCAGCCTCAACGGTTACTGGAGTGACACCGCATCTCACGTGCCCCCCGGTCAGTGCCGCTCTGGTGCCTGGAGGCGGGGGGGCAGCCTAACGGCAGGGGAGGGGGTAGTGCAGGGCAACCCGGCGGGCGCCATCTTGTTACGTAGGTTGTGCTGCCAGTGGCCTCCCCACCCTGCCCCTGCTGCCTGCTCCTCACCTGCAGGATGGGAGCGCTGGTTTGCCATTGCAAACATCGACTATTACAACTGGTGAGAGCCCCTGGCCTGCTGACGGTGCTGCTGCTGCTGCTGACATTGTGCCGCTGCTGCTTCCGCTGCTGCTGCTGCTGCTGCTGCTGCTGACTTTGTGCCGCTGCTGCTGCACAGGACGCCTCTGCTGCCATCCTTTACTTGCCCCACCTCAACTCCAGCGCCCTCACGCCTGCTCTCCTCCTCCACTCACTTCACTCGACTCCACGCCACTTGCTGCTGCTGCTGCTGCTGCTGCTGCTGACATTATGCCGCCTTTCTGCCGCTGCACCAGCCGCCGATGCTGCCCACCCTCCGCTCGCCCCACCAGCAACTCCAGCACCTCCCCCCACACACCCCGCCTCCGAACTCCCCCACTCACACCCACTCCGCCCGACTGCAGGACTGCCAGCGACCAGGGCAAGCTGGTGAGCTACGGTATTGAGGAGGAGGACTACAGCACGGGTGAGCGAGTGTAACTGGCGGGACACGTACGCTAGCTCAAAACACGTTGTTTGCAAGGCCACACATACCGTGGTGCACTGCAGCAGGGAGGGCAGGGGGCGGGGCAGCAGCGGTGTCTCAGAGACGCATGCTGCAGCGTGGCCCGCAGGCCAGCCGTCAGTGCCCAGCCTCTGCTGCACTTACCGTCCCCCATTTTTACTCCCTCAGCCCCACTTGGCCTAGGCCTTCACTCCGCTCTGCACCACCCCCACCCCACCCCACCCCACCGCGCTCACTCCCCATCCCCATCAGCTCCACCTTGCCCCCATTCTCCTTTGGCACATCCCACCCCGCCCTATCCCACCCACCTCCAGACGTGCTTACCACCGCCGCGTCGGAGGCTCTTGGCCAGGTCGCCCTCCCCATGCCACCCAGCCATTAACCACTGTCCAACCACTAGCCCCCACCCACCCGCCTGCCGGCGTGCTGACCACCAAGGCACTCGACTTTTGTGAGGAGGCCACCCTCCCCATGCCACCCATCCTTGGCCCTTAAGAACCCCAAGCTCTGACCCCTCAGTAACCCACGCTCAAATCCCGCAGATGTGCTGACCACCAACGCCCTGGAGTTCCTTGATGAGGCCGGCCAGGACGACCGCCCCTTCTTCCTCTACCTCGCACCCTGTGAGTCCTCTGCCTCCTCGCACCCTGAGGGCGCCAGCACCCGCCATGTTTGCACGCGAGGGAGGGGTGTGGCGGGACGACACGCGGGCCCTTTGTTTTTCTTTGTATCTCGGTCTTACTCTGTCCTCGCACCGTGGGGGCCCTGTGGCCCACAGGCCGTGCCTCATTGCGCCCTGGGCCAGCACAGCATGCACGCCAATGCGGGCAGGGGAGGTGTGCATGCCGCTGGAGCACGACAGGCGGGCCCACCTGCCCTCCACCCAACACCCACCTGCCAGCTCACCCCGCCCCGCCCCGCCGCGCAGACGCCTGCCACATGCCCCACCTGCCCCCCAAGCGGCACATTGGAAAGTTCCAGGGTGAGCGGCAGAGCCAGCCTTGAGCGTGACCCCTCCCCTCCTTTTGCACTTTCAAGTGGCATGCCGCTCAACCCTTCTCCATTGATGGGATGTGGAGTCCCACAGAGACGGGGCTAGACTAGCTTAGTTAGAGAGCTACTCGGCCAGCGCGGCCGCCTGCTGCCCGCCTCCCATGCCGACACGCTGCAACCATGCGCAGCACAGCGCCATCGGGACTCCAGGCAGCGCTGCCGCTGTGCACCTGCCGACGGACCCCGCCCCTCTCTCCATACCTCTGCATCCCACCCTGCCCCACCCTGCCCCCACTCCATTGCCTGCCTGCAGGCCTGAAGGTGCCACGTGTTGCCTCATGGAACGAGTCGGCAGAGCACATCTCAAAGAAGGTGGGGCGGGCAAGCTGTGATCCCTCTGCGGGCAGCATGCTGGGCTCTGCCTGCGCACCGCACCCGCACCGCACCGCCAGCCTCGGCTATCATTACCCATACCTCACGCCCTGCTCCCGCTGCGCACCACACACACACACACACACGCGCGCTCGACCCTCCCGCCTGCAGGTCACTTTCGTGCGCGATCTGCCCGCCATCAGCGAGCACTGCCGCTGCTTACGACTTCCGCTACCAGACGCGCGCCGAGACGCTGCTGGCGGTGGACGACATGCTGGAGGCAGTGGTGCAGGTGAACACGTTGTGTGTTGTGTGTCTACTTGTTGTGTTGAAGCGTTGTTGTGGCTGAATGCTTGTAGGGGTGCATTGCGGTTGCAATGGGTGGCGCCAATGTTGTGCACAAAAGCGTGCACAGGGAGGTGGGGGAGAGGGACCAGCTTTGCGATTGCTGTGCATAAGAGAATGCACTGGTAGGTGCATGGCAGTGCCCGCCCCCCTCCCCAATGGGGCCCTCCCGCCCTGCCTCACCACGCCAGCGCCTGTGTGCATGTTTGTGCTGCTTGGCGTGACCATGGTAGCATTTTGTGTGTTCCTTCATGTTGCATCATGTCCGTCTGTGCTGTTGCCTGCCGCAGAAGCTTAAGGAGCTGGGTGAGCTGGACAACACGTACATCCTGTACACCGCCGGTGAGACGGGAGCACACTCGGTGTGCAGGTTGGGTGCTCAGTGTGCCGGTGCGGCTTGGGACTGCCGGCAGGAACACTTGGCTATGGGGTCAGCAAGGCGCGGTGCATGTTAATTGGGGACGGCTTTCTCGTGGGATCTCATTCGGACTGACCTCATCCACCGGCGTGCCAATGCAGATAATGGCTACAAGATGGGTCACCACAGGCTGGTGCGCACAAAAGCATTCGCATGGGGATCTTGCCTGGTCGCGCCGGCCGCCGTCTGCCGGGAATCGCATGCCACGGCAGGCCTGCCCGCACGTGCAGCCACCCCCCTCCCCAGCATTGTTGCCCGAACAAACTTCTGCACCGGCCCATGCCGCGCCAGCGCAAAACGGCAAGCTGTCTGCGGTTGAGACGATTCAACCACACACAAGGAAAACCTGTTGCAACGTACGTGTGTCTAACCACCACTGACCTTGACACCACTGCTGCAGAGCGGCAAGCTGTCTGCGTTTGAGAACGACATCCGCCTTCCCTTCTACGTGCGCGGACCCGGCGTGGTGAGTCACACTCTGCTAGGGAGCGCCAGGCTGCTGCCGTCCGGTCTCTGCAGCATGCTTCCTTGGGGCCACACAACACGCACCGCCCTTGCTAAAATTGGTTATGGTTCTCCTACACACATAATTGATGCAGCCCCAAGGCGTGGAGCTGCCCCACCTCATCTCCAACATCGATTTGGCCAGCACGTGGCTGGACTTGGCAGGTGCGGACCGCATCATTGCAAGCGATGTGCCAGCCTGCCTGGCGGATGCTCCACACCCTCCATGCGCCGCTCCCTCTGGAACCCCCTCCCCTTGCGCCACGGCAGGCCTCGGTGACCCAGAGGAGCCCGACGGCATCGCCTTTGCGGCTGTGCTGGGCTACCGCACTGCTTCTCTAAACAACACACCCCCTTACCTTGCACCCACCGGGGCCCGCAGGCGTGGAGGACCCGCTGGCCGCCGAGCTCGACGGCATCTCCTTTGCGCCCGTGCTGCGGGGGGAGCAGGCTGTGCTGGACAGCCCGGACCTGCACCGGGTGGCCATTTTGGTGGAGAAGCCGGTGAGTGTGCGGGTGTGGGAGTGCTTGCACGGACCATGCCTGCCTCCCCCGTGGGCCCCGCCGCCATGGAGGTTGCCCAGCTGGACCACCCGCAATGGCGGCCCAGGTCCCCGGGCACCTTCCTGCAAGTACGCCCCCGACTGCTTCTCCCTTCCATCTCGCTTGATGTCCCTCAATGCGCCATCACCCCACCCGTCCTACCTGACACACAATTTGGTGTTGCGCCTCTCCTCCCTGCCCCTTTCCGGCCACGCTCCAGGTGCCCACCGGCATCTTTGACGAGAAGGTGTCCATCATGGTGAGGCGGGCATGCATGGGGAGAGCATGGGCAGTGTGGTAGGCCCAGTGGTTGCGTTTGGCCTGCTGGTGCATGCACAGCATGTCGTTTGCAAGCCTACACGAAGCCGTGCGTGTGGGCAGGTGCAGGAAACGCTGCGGCTCGGGCCGCGCGCTCTCTCCGCCCAAGCTCACCTCGCCCGTCTGGCCTCCCGCCCCACATGCAGGTTCCAGATGTGCCCTTTGGGCTGAAGGACCCCTTTGCCGGGCTGCGTCCAGAGCGCCTGCCCAACGGCAGCTGGCCCTGGGAGGTGAGGGAGACTGAAAGAGGAGTTGGGAATGGCAGAGGTTTGCTTGGTTGCCTGTGGGGCGGCAGGGGCAGACGGGAAGGCGGTGTGGCGCGAGGCAGGCCCGCCGCGGATCAGGCAACAGGTATTGATGGTGTTCCAGGATGGCATGGCGATTGTGGTGGGCCTGCAATGAAGCCAGAAGCCTACCCGCTTCCACCCACCCACCTACCTCCACCCTCACCCCACCCCACATGTCCTCTACTCTACCCCGCCCCAATCACTCAGATTCTGGATGCCGAGTTCCGCGAGGCACGGCGGTTCAACGAGCAGGTGCATACTCGCTTCTTGCGGCAGCATGCTGATGCTGAAGCTGCTGTCGGGCCGTGTTGTTGTCATTGCTGTTGGGTTGCACAGTGTGGGGCTCTCGCACAAATGCTGCCATCTGACCACCATGATCAAGTGAGGAAGGGCATGTGCTACTGCACTGTTGAGGCTGTGCCCCTCACTGCCACGACCCTGTCTCCACCCGTGAGCAGGTGAACGAGCAAGTGCGCAAGGGGCTGGTGCTGCCGGTGGGCGACGGCGCCGAAGCCGCCGGCGCGAAGCGCCGGATCCAGCAACTGGCTCCCGGCTGGACCTCGACAGGTTTGCCGCCGCACAGGGCGGAGCCCGCAAGGCGGCGGGTGTCGCACCGCCCCTTGGCAGTTTTACCTGATGGTGGCATGTTGCTCTGCGGCACATGCTGTAACCATCGGCCAGCTGTGAGCAGAACCAATTGCGCCACGGCGGGCCCGTGGCCCTAGGCAACAGATCGGCGGTGGGCTGCCGTGCCAGCCTTGCCGCCGCGCAAGGCGGCGGGTGTAGCACCGCCCTTTGCGGCTCTGCCAAAGGTATGTATTTCGCTCGATATGCACCTGCCGTGACCAGCTATTTAAGTTGCTACTTTATTAGCAATTGAGCCATGGTTGGCGCCCAACCCCAGGTTCCCCAGGTAAAACAAGTGGCGGTGGCAGCTGCCGTGCCGGTGCTAAGATGCTCTCAAGGTGGGTGCCCACTGGCTTGTGAGCTGCAGGCTTGCGGGCTTCGGACTCGCTGGGAGTGGTATGCTTGCCAGGCAGTGAGGCTGGCGACCGCACCATGACCAGTGGTAGTTGCGTTCATGCTGATTATTCCCCAACAAGGCTGGCAATGAACCTACCAGCACCTTCAAATGCCAGCGGACTGATTGCTGAATATCACAAGCAGAAAGTTGTGCACTAGTTTCTTTGCCGAAGCGAAAATGGACTGTAGCACCGGCAGGGTTCGAACCTGCGCCCTCGTTAGAGGAAGCGTGTATTTGTTTAATCGAGGACTTAAAACGCTCGCCATGAACCACTCGGCCACGGTGCCATGACCGGGTTCAACCTCGAATTTTCAGTTTGCTATGCACATTATTTGGGAAGGCAGGGCGGGCGTTCTCCCCCTCCACTTCTTAGTGATCTGGCCACTACCCGGGGTGCTTTGCCTCGTACTGCCCACTCAGCTTCCTGCTTTGTCTTCGCCTGCTTCCGCGCTGCCTCAGGTCAGCGTCAGCCGTGAAGTGGAGGCGGAGGCGACGGCCGGGGGCACGGTGGCCCGCAGCCGCTGGGGCAGGGAGGAGGGCGAGGGTGGCAGGGCGGTGGTCTGACACAGTGCAGTCCTCTGCCCCACCGATGGATGCTTCACCAATGCAGCGCTGCAGCGCTGCAGCCGCATAAATGCGGT
>JAPTJF010000788.1:0-13731 GCA_029339195.1 Micractinium sp. NFX-FRZ
ACCTGAACCTGCCCCTGATACCCCCCTAAACCCCCACCCCTGAACCCCATATTAGGGGGAACTCCATCCTCATAGTGCCAGGCAATGCCGCCGCGCCTCTGCCTCTGCCCCTTGCTCTGCCTCTGCGTCTGCTGCTACAATAGTTGGAGGAGCCGCAACCAGAGTTTGGTGCAGCGACACCGCACCCTGCTGCTGCTGCTGCTGCTGCTCCCCTGGGCGTTGTGCGGCTGCGCCGCCGCCGCTGTTGAGGCTCAATCGCTGCACTGCCCACAACAGCCGCGGGTCTCTGCTGCTGGGCCCCGCTGAGGGCGGCAGCAGCTCAGGAGGATGCGCTGCCAGCTGCGGCTGCTCTGCCGGCTGGTGCCCCTCCATGCCAACTGCCGTGATTGCCGCCTCTGCTGTTGCGGCAGCGGTGGCGGTGCCATGGCCGGCGGCACCGTCGCTGGCGACGCCCACCTCAGGTGGCTCTGCAGTCGCGACAGCTGCTGCAGAGCTCCCAGCAGCTGCTGCGGTGCCCTTGGACGGGCTCTGCAGCGCCCCCAGGCTGCGCCAGCGCAGACGGCGCGGCTGTTTTGCGTGCACCTGCTCTTGCTCCGAGGTCATGGCTCCAAATAAGCCAACAACCGGGGCAGCGCCGCTCGTCATGCACCTCTGAACTCCCTCGGAACCCTGAGGGTCCATTTTCTTTCCACCTATTCAAGACTGCACCCCACCAGAGCTGCGGTTTTGCCAACACATTGCTGTCTGTTTAAATGCATGGAAAGGAACATGGGAAGCTTCAGATTGAGCTGTCATGTTCACTGGCGTTGCCTGGCCAATCACTGCCACCGCCGCGCCTCCAGGGGGGCGGCACGCCTCCAGGGGGGTGGCACTCTCCTGCCAGGGCACTCAACCCTGCCCCTGCCCAAGTCCACCAGTGCCCCGTCCACTGGAGTTGCCACCCATCACCGCCGCCGCCGCCTCGTAAGACTGGTACCCTCTTGCCACGGCATGCTATTCTCTACCCTGCCCTGCCCGAGTCCACTGCCGACGCTAGGCCGAGCACCGCCTGCGCCGCCTCCAGCAGCCGCTCATCCACCTGCCACCGCTCCTCCCCCTCCAGCTCGGCAGCCAAGGCCTGGGCCTCTGGGGAGGAGGGCCCCCAGAAGGCGCGCACCAGCGCCAGCGCCAGGCGGCGCACCTGGCGGGAGGAAAGGAAGGGAAACAGAAGGCAGGGAGGTGGGTGCAGCAGCCTGCTTTCATGCTACACGAGTTCCTTGCAAGGCCTTCCAGGGATGTGGGGCACGAGCCATCCTCCTGTCCTGACTCTGTACCGGGCTCACGTGCATACGCACCTCCTGCTACAGACTCCCCTTCGCGGCACAGCACCCCACTGGCAGTCCCCCGCGCCAGCTGACTGCAGTTGGGCTCACCGCCCAGCCCAGCGAGAAGAGCATGGCGAGGAAGGCGGCGCCCTGGGTGCCCTGCACGCTGCCGCCCGCGCCGGGCGACTCCCGCAGCAGCAGCAGCAGCAGCAGGCGCTCCAGGTGGGCCTGCAGGGAGGAGATGCCGCCCGCCACGCTGCAAAACGAAGGTGGAGAGAGGGAGGGAGGGAAGGCGGTTTGAGTCACTCTCAAGTGGCTGTGCCAGCATGCGGGAGGGAGGGAAGGGAGACGGTGCGGCTGAGAGACTGCACCACAGAGCCCGGGGTGGATAGGCCTCCACCAGAAAACTGGACGAATCCACTCCTGCGCAGTCCTCACCTGATGGGCGTGAGGCGGCCCTGCACCATGCCCTGCAGGCTGCGCAGGCACTCGCCCAGCTGGCGGCTCACGCGGCGCACCTGAGCGAGGGGGGCAGGGGAGCAGGGGAGGAGATTAGCAACAGACAGTACTGGCGCATCACTGAGCTGGGCTGGGCTGAGCTGAGCTGAGCTGAGCTGGGCCCAGGCGAAAGGGCTGGCAGAAGGAGCAGCCTGAAGCAGCCAATACATCCACCACACCAAACGAAGCGCTCCTAATCCTGGATGTGTGCAGTGCACAATTGGCTGCTCCCTGTCCCTTCCTCAGGTCCGCATCTGCCTCTGCTGCGCTCTGCCCCTCCCCTGGTCCCCTCACGCTGTAATGCGTTACCACAGGCGCACCCACTGGCACCCACTGCGGCCCCACCTGCTCCCGGTGCTGTGCCAGCAGCGCCACATGTGTGATGTGGTGGGCGTCCATGGAGGCAGCAAAGGCGCTGATCACGTTGAGGAAGTGCCTGCAGAGAGAGGCGAGGCGGGAAAGCAGTGTTGAAGTGGCGCTCGTGATTGTGTGCGGCAGAAGAGGGTGAGCCGAGGTTGCCGGCCCGCACGGGGGGAGACGGACGGACACACTGCTGCCAGGCTCACAGCACAGCAGCAGTGCAAAAGCCACAGCTGCCAGTGCATGGCTGCCACCGCTCTACAGGGTTGACAACTGCATGCACGCTGTGCCTGCTCCGGCAGAGAAGTTGCCAGCATCCTTGGCCCCCGCACCTGCACAGCCGCTGCGCACGGAAGGCTGCGTCTTCGGGCATGCGGTGGGGCCGCTCCAGGTGCCACTCAAAGCGCAGGGTGGCGAGAAGTGGGGTCATGCCTGAGATGACGGCGTTGGCCTGCGCTGGGCAAGCAAGGCATGATCGTCAGCTGTCCCGTTGCTGTTATGATGAGGAATGAAGGGAAGTCGGGGCAGCAAGCAGGAAGACATACTGACAAGCAGGCATAGCAAGGTGGGTCTCTTTCTGACTCCAGCCTTTGCTCGAGCCAGCGACAGGCAAGCCATGTGCTGCTGCCACGCAGCGCACCCTGCAGCCGCCACCAACTGCCAGCAAGGGCGCTTGATGTCTCTGCCTGCCTGCATACCTGCCCATAGCCAAACCAGCGACACCCGCAGCTAGCTTGCTCACCTGCCAGGAGCGGGAGAGCAGGCGGGCATACACCTCCCCCAGCAGGTGCTCGCTCTCAGACAGCAGCTGCGGCCCTGCAGGCGCCCGCAGCTGCCAGACCGCACGCTTGACCGCCTTGCGGCTGCTGCCGCTGAGGGCAGCCGGGTCAAGGGGCTCCACGATCAGCGAGGGGGGCTGGGAGAGGGCCCCTCGCTGGCTGGGGACGGCAGTATGGTTGTCTGGCGGGCTTGCCGGTGCAGCTGCCTGCTGCTGCTGGAGTGCTGCCGGGAATGGGGGCTGCAGCTTGAACTGCGGCGGCTGCAGAGACTGCGATTGCCCCGGATGCGGGTCAGGCCGGGTCTGCAGCTGCTGCTGCTGCTGCCGCTGCTGCTGCTGTTGAGGCTGAGGCTGCGGTAGTTGCAGGTGAGGCTGCTGCGGGTGTGCTCGAGACTGGGGGTGCAGCTGATGTGTGGGCTGGGTGTGCTGTAGCGTGATCTGCTGCCCCTCGGCACCCTCCTGCTGCCCCTTGGGCTTGCACCCCTCCGGCTGCTCCTCATGGAGAGGAGGCGGCCCGACCGGCAGGTCCGCCGGCGCAGCGGTGCTGCGCATGCTGCCATGCTGTGTATGCTGCCGGCCCTCTTGCTGCTCAAATAGAGGTGGCAGCCTGGCTGGTGACGTGCTGCAGACGCTGTGCATGCTGCCCTGCTGTGCCTGCTGCCGGCCCTCTTCCTGCTCCCCATCCAGAGGCGGCGGGCTGGGTGGCGGGCCGGCCGGTGGAGCAGCCGGGGGCCCTGCCGGCGCTGCGCTGCAAGTGCTGTCATGTTCAGCCTGCTGCCGCCCCTCGTCCTGCTCCCCATTCAGAGGCGGCGGCCTGGGTGGCAGCACCCAGCGCACGCTGGTGTGCGGTGCCCCTCCTCCATTTACAGGCGGCGGCCCGGGTGGCGGGCCGGCCGGTGGAGCGGCCAGCACTGTACTGCGTGCACTGTCACGCTCTGCCTGCTGCCTGCCTGCCCCCGTAACCTCGTTCACTGTGGCTTCAGCAGCGCTTGCCAGCAGCCCCAGGGCGGCACCAAACTGGGCCCGCAGGATGTCGCGGCCGGTGACTGGGAGGATGAGGGTTACGGCCACAAAATGAATGGCGATGCCGATGCCCGTCAAGGCAACTCGCCACAGCGCCTGCAGGCGGTGTGGCAGCACATGTGTGGGGTTGCTCCTTGGCTCATCACATTAACCATCAACTGGATTGCTGGGCAATTGCTTGAGGTGTGATGGAGGCGCTGAGGGGCTGCCAGTAATGCATGCAGGGAGTTGCTGCTGCCACTTGCCTGGTCCCAGAGCACCGCGTCCCCTGGCATGTAAGACACCTGCAGGAGCACCTAACAATGAGTGTTTCAAAGGGCTGAACGTTCTGATCCAGAGACCACGGCTCCCACACGCCATGCATGCGGCGCCTTCGTGTCCAGTTGGGAAGTCGGCAGCATACGGCGTCTGCGTGTCCAGCTGTAAAATCGGCAGGCAACATGTGGCCCACACCAACCACTGACCAGGGCAACGCTTGCCGCTGTGATGCAAAAAGTGATCTGCAGGGGGGCACGGAGGAGAGGGGTGTGCCTGTTCGACTCCCTTGGGCAGTTGAGTTCAGTGGGCAGCTTCTTGCGCCCTGACAGTGTAGCGCACCTGGCCGTGCCCGCCTGCCTGCATGCCTGCCCACCTGCCCATCCTCTCACCCTTGCACCTGCATGTAGGCGTGCCGCGGCGTCCGGGCGGCAGCAGCGCCGCTGACGCCGCATGCCAGGGCCAGCAAGAGCGAGGTGAGGATGAACATCTGCAGTGGGCGTGGGAGATGCACAGTGCACACGAATTGGAGATGGGGCACATCCTCAGCTGCCAGGCAGCTGCCCAGGAATCCCACTGGCACGAGTGTCCACATCAGGCGCTAGCCGCACTGAGCAATCGGGCTGCTAACCAGTCAGCCGGCAGCCAACACAGTGTGTGCACTGCTGAGCTGTGGCCCGCTAGCTGCCCCACATACGCGGCCAACCTTGCCTGCGGGTTGTTGCCACCACCCAGATCGTTGCACAGCACCACGAATCCAAGGATGGCCATGCCCACAGCAGCCCCTGCCAGCGTGCCCGCCAGGCGCAGCAGGCCTTTCTTGATGCTGCCCCCGGTGGAGGGCTCAAGCAGCACGACCACGATGGTCATCTGAAGCAGGGGGAGGGGAAGGCGGAGGGGCGGATGAGGAGCAGGCAGAGCCGAGCAGGTGGGGGGGAGGCACGTGGCTGTCAAGACAAGGGTGAGAGGGAGGGCGTGCAGTGGCCGACCAGCCCAGTGCTGGGCTTGAGGGGCAGGCAGAGCGGGCAACAGCGCACATTACAAGAGCTCTGTCTGCCGGCCCATGCCAGCCCGGCACCCAACCATCATGCGCCGCCCGGGCCCAGTACTAAACTCATGCTGGCACGCCCCACGTACCGCCCAGTTAGGGTGCCGGCCTAGAGCTGTGTAGGCGCTGTCTGAGATTTGGAGCGCCATGACCGCCAGAAAGCAGACCACCAGCTGCAGTGCCAGACGCAGCTGGTGGGGCGTCGCGGCCTTGCCCGCCAGGGCCGCCAGCCGGGCAGCAGAGGAGCGCCAGCTGTGCGGGAGAAGGCAGCGCCGCTGGGCGGGCTCCTGCTGCTGGGGCACAGCGATGGAGCGCTTGGAGAGGCGCGCCAGCAGCTCTGCCTTGTGGGCGGCTGCAAGGGGCATGTTGGGAGGGCTAAGGTGAGGCACGTGGCAGGGCCAGTTGATGGGGGGCCACAAGGGCAGGCAGGACACGGCAGACGAGCAAGGGCGACGCCTCTCCATGGCAGCAGCAGCTCCCCCTGCAGGCTCTCTTCCCGAGGCCGACCCGCCTGCTCTTGTGTAAGTCGCCGGCACCCTTTTCATGGTGCTGCTGCAAACCCCTTGCCGCCCACGAACAGCAGGTAGGGGAGCAGGGAGCTCACCGGGCACGTGTTCTGCCAGCTCCAGCCTCTCCTCTATCTGGCCGGATGTCTGCCCCACCCGGCCTCTGGGCCGGCCTCTAGGGGACCCAACAGGGCTCCCGCCAGAGCTGTTTGTGAGGAGGGAGTGGCGCAGCATGACCAGGGCGTCACGCTCGCCTGCCGCCTGCGTGGCAAAGGTGGAGCAAGGAAGGAGGAAAGGAGTGGGTGCGCAGGGTCATGCAGATGGTGTGCATGGCGCCTCGGGGGCTAGTGGTGTGCTGGCATGCTGTCACGGGTGCTGGCAGGCTGCCACATCGCTGTCACACGCTGGCACGCTGCCACATGCTGGTGTGCGCCCTGCCTGTGGTTCCAGCCTGGACAGCAGCTCCACGCTCCAGTCCGGCAGGTGCTCAAAGCAGGCCGTCGCCTCTGCCGCCGAGTGAGGCTGGTCGCGCGCCAGGGCGGCCGGCAGCACGCGGAACAGCTTGCGCAGCTGACAGTTCAGGGTGGGGAGGGACCGGGCGTTGCAAGCAGCGACTGAGTGGTGCAGGGCAGGTGGGTATAGATTATGTTCACAGCCCCATGATCAGTACCACAGGCCCAGCGCATGCGCGATTCATTGCATATTATGTTTGCGGTAAGCAGTACACTGCAGTGCACTCACCCGGGCAACGGCGCTGAAGAGGAGCGCCAGCAGCGTGCTGAACCCCAGGGGTCCCGCCTCCAAGTGCAGCTCCGGAGGCAGCCTGCCAGCTGCTTGCCCCAGGAGCAGGAAGTCGGCATGCAGCTGCTCCAGCGTCTGCAGTACCAACGGGAACGCCAGCCTCGCTGAGACGGCAGGGTAGCTGCATGCAGCAGCTGGCTCAGCAGGGCAGTGGGCAGCGCAGCAGCACTGGTGAAATGCCCTCCCATTTTGTACTACCATTACTGCGGAAGGCTTGGGGGTGGGCATGAGCATCGCCAAGTCTTGCACCTCGAATCCCCTCAAGGCAAGTGCTTAAAAGCCCCACACCCGTACGCACCTGCAGCGCCTCTGCAATGGGTCGGTTGTCCTCCAGGCAGGCGGCCAGCGAGGCGCAGCAGGCGTGGAAGGAGGCAGCCACTGCCAGGAGGGCGCCTTGGTAGTGGTGGCAGCAGGCAGCACGGAACCTCCCCGACTGCAGCGGGTAGAGCAGCATGGTGGCGGCTGCAGGGGAGAGGCACAAGGGCTCTTAACTCATAGCAAGAAGACAGTGCTTCAGCTAGGAAGGGGCTGAGTCGAAGCAAGCAGCGGACGTTGATGGCAGCTGTAGATCCAGGGCGGTGCACTGGTAAGCTGGGCTGGATTCTGAAGGGCTGCAGCCCAGCCTGCTGCGCAGCCCAGCGCGGGTAGCAGCAGCTATGGCCACACACACAGACCTGATAGCAGGGAGCGTGAGAGGACGGAAAGCTGCATGAACGGCAGGTAGGGCAGGACGTGTGTGGCGCGGTACGTGTCGTACTCGAAGCGCGCCGCCACCACGTGCGTCAGGGCCGCCTGCAGAGAGGCAAGCAGGGCCAGGGCAGGGCATGAAGGAGGGGAAGGTGGCACTGTGTGTGTGTGGTGTGTGACACTGACGCCCCCTGGCACCGGCTTTGCCGCCTGGACCAAAGAGTTTGGCCCCCAACGCCTCATGCGCGCATCTGCCCATGCCTGTCCCGACGCACGTGGCAGGCGGTGCCGGCGGCCGCCGACCGCTGGTGCAGCGGCCAGATGAGCGGGTGCAGCCCGGTGTCGAGCCCACCCTGCTCCTTGCCGCTGGCGAGTGCCAGCAGGCCGTCTGGCCGCACCTCCCCGCTGGCAACTTCCACCGCCGACTGCAGCACAGCGCCGGTGCCGCGCAGCGCAGCGGCCAGCTGCAGCCGTGCCAGCATGCCTGTGTGGGGGGCAGGGGCAGGCGGGCGTGCGGGTGGCTCAGCGGCGCTGGGGGCCTGTTGGCAGCAGCAACAGGGAGCGGAGCCGGAGGTCTCTTGATGCGCTGTCCAATAAAGTAGCAATCCACTGTGCAGGCGCATCATGCTGGACTGCAAGTTGCCGGCAGCCCAGCTCACCCACCTGATGGCGTGGGCGTCACAAACTGGCTGGCCAGGGTGGCACACACGCCAGCAAAGGCAAAGTACATGACGTCGTAGGCAGGGAACTTCCAGAGCGGCAGCTGCGTGCGGTAGTTGCCGCACACTGCAGTTGAGTGAGGGGTGAAGCGGGTGTGCCTTTGTGAGCCATGAGGCCTCAAGTAGGGAGCAGTGAGATGGCATGCAGGGCAGGGCAGGTAGGCAGGCAGGCAGCTGGGGCAGCGCCTGCAGGAACTAGCAGAGCCGCCCGCGGCGGACAGCCCTGGGCATGCACATCAGCCATGCCCCTGCCCACTGCTCACCCGACTGCGCAAAAACTAGGGTGGCAAAGAGCATAGGGAAGCGCAGGTCTGGGGAGCGGAAGCGCAGGACTGTGAGGCACGCCAGCACAGGGACGCTCAGCACCAGGAGCACTGCGGCCTGCAGGGGGCAGCCGCAGAGGGGCAGCGGGCACCAGAGGTTGCGAAAGAGGGGTGCAAGCGCACCCTGCCCCTCCTGGCTGCCTGTCCCGCTCCGCGCCCTGTGCACAGCCTGCCCCGCCTGTCCTTCCTCCTCTCCTCCCAACTGCCCTGCAGGCTGCTGTGGCATGTGTGCATGCCTTGGTGGCCGAGTCGTTGCCCCACTGCCCGCCATTGGCCGCCAGCGTGAGGTGCAGCACGCCCAGCGCCAGTGCCGCCCCCAGCAGCGCGCCCAGCAGGATGTGGATGAACAGCAGGGCAGCGGGCTTGTGGGCCAGGTTGCGGGCCAGCAGCAGGAGGCAGGCGTAGACGACGATAAGCTGCAGGCAGTGGCCAATGGACACGTGCCAAGGGTGCAGAGTGAGCGGGAGGCAGGCGTGGACCGCACTAAGGTTCATGGATGCAGCAGTGCATGCACTGGATGAGTTCCATGGGCAAGAAGCCGAGCGGGCACCCAGCGTGGCAGGCTGAGCAGGGAAAGGCAGGCCATGGCCAACCGCTTGGGGCGCTTCGCCTGCCACAGCAGGGAGTTAGAGACGGGTGTTTGTCCCCGGGCGCGGGGCGTCCGTGTCAGGTTATTGCTAGTAAGAGCATTGCTGCAACGTGCAGGCATGCGGCAGGCAGGCAGGCAACGTGCAGGCATGCGGCCCACCGTGTTGGATGGGGCCACAGGCACAGCCGCCAGCATGCACACTCGGCCCTGGCGGCGTTCACATCAGCTGCTTGCCTGTGGGTTGACAAATGCGGGGTCCAGAGAGAATGTGTCCCACACAGCTGGCGTGCTGAAGGTGCCCAAGATTAGGAGGACGCAGGCCGTGACCTATATGGGGTTGGCGGCTGAGGCAGGTGGGCGGCAGGTGGGCAGGCGACACCAGGGCGCCACCCCGGCAGCGGCTGGCAGGATGCTTCTTGGATGCGGCTCCTTACCTGCAGCCCCCAACGCAGCTGCAGCCGCGTGAAAGACAGCTTGCCTAGAAACCAGCGCCAGGCCAAGGAGGCCTGCGAGGCCATCCCGCCGTGGTGCCCCGAAAATGGGCAGCTGCCTCGACGGGGTAGAAAAGCCACCTTTTAAACTTGTTGTCAATGAGGTGAGCAACCGGGCATCTTCCGCAGGGAATCTGCGGCCGCCAGCCGTGCCTGGCGCCGCCAGCGGTGCACCCTCCTCATCGGTGACCCCCTAGCAACCTGGGCTGCCTGCCTGCATGCTGTGACTGTCCGCCCTTGTCTGCCGTGCCTGTGAAGTCGTCGCCATCGCGGAGTTTGAGCTTTCACCCACGCAAATCTTGGGTGGTCACAGATGTCGTCGGGATTCCCCAGCGGAAGCTGCGCAGGGCTCCCAAGGAGCTCCTCGAGGGTGGGCATAAGTACAAAATGGACCACTTACAACTGTGTGGCTCGCATTTTGCACACGTTGCAAAAGACGGGGATCGGGCATGGCAAGTTACCAGAGGATTGGGGATCAATCACCAGGACGGGGTCAAAGGGAGAGTTCCCCTGTGTAGACATGCCTGCTACCCCCGGGCAGCTGACCGGCAGGGCAGGTGGGAGCAGGTACCACAGGCAGATGCATGGCACAGCCAGCAAACCATCTGTGCTGCCCCACTCTTCTCCCGATCACATGCATCTGCTACTCTAGTTGGTGGGCTTTAGAAGATATGGACGGTTCGGAAAAGAGAAGGGACTGTGTGTCAGCTGCTGCCCGCCTCAGCTGTCGGTGCCGGCACCGCGTCGAGGCAAACAACCTTGCTAAGGCCGCACTGGTCATGGAGCAGATGTGTGTCTGCGTTATTAGAAGAAGGGCAATTGGAAGAAAAGCTACCGGGAGGCTGGCAAACAGCAGGCAGCTGAGGACTTGAGGAGGGAGCAGCGTCACAGGGTCACAGCCGCTGAGTGCGCTACAGCGTCCAACTGGCAGAGAGGCGCAGGGCGAGCGCTGCCGTGAGGGAGTGCACGTGGGGCTGGGACGCAAGCGGGAAAGCAACACTACGTTCAGCCTGTCGAGAGCTTTCATGGCTTGAACTGCATGATGGTGGCCTTATTCTTGTTGCCAGTATCCGCCATGGCCACCACGGGGACGCCATCCTTGTCCCACGCAATGTCCAGCCAACGGGCGGCGCCCTTGGAGAAGCCTGCACCGAGGAGACGTACACAAGTGATTGGCAGGCAGACTAGCAGGCACGCAGTTGCGCAGCCAGGCGGGCGGGCAGGCCGGCATGCATGCATGCAGGTCCACAACAGCACACACAATGCCAACCAACGTAGCAGAGGAGAGCAAGGTTCTCGCCTCGGCAGCTTTGTACCAGCCAGCGCGCCTCACCTGCTTTGCCCACGGCCCGCCACTTGCCCCGCACGAGCTGCAGGAGTGTGGCCTTCCCCAGCTTGGAAACGTCAGCGAAGAGCACGTGCGCGACGTTGTCACGGATGGCCAGCGTCATCATGTCCGCCGTTGACGTGCGTGGCTTGCCGTTACCAACGAGGCCTGCGTTTGGCTCCCGCACCCACTTCGCCTGCGACTCAGACCAGCGGCTGACAGCCAACGTGGGCTGGAGGACACTTTTGTCCTCGAAGCATGCGACCCATGCCTTGTCAGGAGAGCTCGTGTAGGCGAGGCGCACGGCACGGCCCTTGCCGGCAAGCGGCCCGCCCAGAGGCCCCTGAGCCTTCCAGGTCTTTTTGTCGGCCGACAGCTGCCACACGCTGACGCGGTTGTTACGTGTGGGCTCCACGGCGGCCACGCCCACCAGGCCGCTCGACCCAATGGCGATGCGAGTTTCGGTGACCGCCCCGGGGGTGAAAGCGCGGCTGCCCACAAACGACCACTTGCCGTCTGTGAAGCGCATCACGCTGGCCTTGTTGCCCATGCCCTTGGCCTGCAGGGTTCGTTGGCGGGCAACGGCGACGAAGGAGGTGTGGATGGAGGGAGGGATGGCGTGGGGAGGGATGGAGAGAGGGAGGGAGGGACAGTGCGTGTGCACAAGGGCACCCTCTGTCTGCTGCTTCTGCTGGTTGAGCTGACGCCATTCGTGCACACCCGCTTCACAAGAGCTTGCAAGCTTGCCCAGGGCTGCCCTCTCCCACCCACTAGGCCCCACATGTGGCCTGTACAGCACGGCATGCACCCTGCCTGCACACACCTCGTCACGGTAGACAATGTAGACCTCATCTTTGATTTGAAACCCATCATCGGAGAGGTCCACTGCCATATCCAGAAAAGAGGCGGTGCCAGTGAACCGACTGCAAGCGGGGAGAAAAGGCTCGACTTGACTTGCAGAGCAGATTTGAGCCAGCGAGGGCAGGGCTACGCTAGCAGTGGTCCACTGCTCCAGGAGGCGTGCTGTTGCTGGTACGGGTGGGGTGCATGCACGTGCAAAGAGGAGCTCCAAGTGCCGGGGTGCACATGCACCGACTGGCGCAGCGCACTCGAGTGGCACAGCTTCTCCGCTTCAGCAAGTATCAGCACCCCTCACATGCACGGGCACCCCTTCCTCTCCCATGCACGGCCCGGCCCTGGGCCTACCGCCTGTGCCTGCTCCGGCCAGCCCCACAGCGCCGCGCCCTGCCCTGCCCTCACCTGCCGCCCATGGGAGCCCAGGTGCCAGCGCCCAGGGTCTCGCCTGGCTGGAACTCCAGCACACTAATGGTCTTGGAGTTGCCTCGATAGCCCACGATGTGGCGCCCCACAGAATCCAGCACCATTTTGGCGTACAGTGAGACGCCTGTGTGGATGCCGGCTTTGCCCAGAATCACCCTACGCACACGGGCGGGTGGCAAGGGCGGGTCAAGGGGCAGGCGCAAGAGAAAAGCACAAGCTTGAGAGAGACACTGGTAAGTTGCGGGTCTGAGGGTGGTGGGCAGCTGCCTGTGGAGATTTGCCACCAGGCAGTGCACGCGGCAGGGAGCTGTGGCAGGCGATGACAAGTTCGAAATGTGCCCCGCTGCGGGGCATTGCCCATGCCTCACCATGCGCCATCGAACTGTTCCCTTTGCCAGCACACAAGGCCAAGCTTGGAGTCGTTGTAGGTCACCGTCGGTGCGTTGAAGTTGGCAATCTCTGCGCCCACGCTGACCCAATCGGCAGCATTCGTTGACAGCCCTGTGCTGGGCCCATTGTACTTCCATCTGCAGCAGGGGAAGGCGCAGTCGTTTCCTTCGAAACGAAAGGAGGCATGCGGTGGGTGCGACTAGGACAGGCAGCAGGATGGCGAGCAGGCGGGGCAGGCACGCGGCGAGGTCGCGCTGCCGGTGGGAGAGAGGGAGAGGTTGGGCCGCATGCCCACTTGCAAGCGATCACATGGAACAAAAGCCAGCAGGGGTGCATGCATGCACTTGCGTGGCTGCTATCTCACGTGCTAACGGGCTGGCATGAGCCTGCAGGCAGACGGGGTGGGAGAGGTTGGCAAGTGCAGAGCCTCCGGCGTGGGGAGGGGCGGTGTGGCACGGTACCGCCCGCCACGCTCCTCTGCTGCGGCATGCCAGCTGCTCACTATGCATGAGTACGCAGCGGGTGATGTGCAACAATTCGTCGACTCACCCAAAGATACCAGGAAGAAAAGGAGCAGGAGGGAGGAAATCAGGGAGAAGCGGCGGGCGGCAGTACCGCCGCCGCAGCGTGGCTGGCAGCCAAGGGCCGCAGCGCCAGCCGATGCCGGCTGCAGCAACACTGCCATGCTGTGTGCAGGGATCCAATATGCGCAAGGGGAGGTGAACCCTTTGGCGCGGAGGCGTTTGCGGGACGGTGCCTGTGCGCTCCTGAGCTCCCTTGGAAAGCGGTCCGTTCCCCGCGCGTCAAAGGCAAGCTGCTGCAGGATAACCGCACGCCACAGAGCCCACAGATGTTGTCGGGATTTCCCAGCGGAAGCTGGCCCGGCTGAACCTGCAGGTGGGCCCATGGGCCACTCACTACTTGCAAATGTGGGCCTCGCATTTTGCACATGTTGCAAAAGGCGGCGATCGGGCATGGCAAATTACCAGCGGATTGGGGATCAGTCGCCAGGAAGGGGTCAGCGGGAGAGTTCCCCTGTCTAGACATGCCTGCAACCCCCGGCGGGGACAGGGAGCAGATTAAGAGCTCTCGAGGAGGTACCGCAGGCAGATGCACCATGGCCCATTCTCGATTCACGCCCACCAATCAGTTATTCGAGTGAAGCCCTTACACAAATTTCTACGTCCCATTTCAAGAAAGCAAAGGCAGGTGCCGGGGCGGCAGCCTCTGGGAGGCAGGCTGCCACTGCCGCTGCCGCCCCAACCTAGGTACGACTTGAGCACTGGCGACATGCCCCATTGCCAGCATCCATCAGACCGCAGGGTGTCCGCCCCATTGCCCCATCGCTGGC
>JAPTJF010000789.1:0-13573 GCA_029339195.1 Micractinium sp. NFX-FRZ
CTGGCTGGTGCAGAAGGGCTACTGCCGCTACACCTGCGGCCTGTGCGGCATCGACGTGGCCACCGCCATCTGCCTGGAGGATCCGCAGGCCGGCACCCAGTCCACCGGCGAGGCGCTGCCAGGTGGGTGCTGCGTGTTTTGAAGGGCAGTGTGGATCTGGGTGCTGGGGTGGCGGGCGGCTAGTGGACAGCTGGCACATGGGTGCTGCCAGCCTGGGTTGGATGCTGAGTTGGATGCTGCTGCACAGGTGGGTGCTGCCTGTAAGGCAGCTGCACTTCTCCTTCGTTGCATGCCCCCTGCCACTGTGGGCTTACTAAATACTGCCCCCCCTTTGGCTGGCCTACCTTCCTGCAGCACCCGTGAACGGCACCGCCGACGCCAGCGCGTCCGCCGACGCGGCCACCACGGCAGCACCCACCACCACCGCCTCCGACGCCGGCGCTGCCGGCACCGCTGCCACCCAGGCAGTGGACACCCCTGCTGCTGCCGGTGCCACGGCAAATGCTGACGCTACTGCAACCGCTGCCGACGGGAGCTCTGCCACCTCCACTGCCAGCGCATTCGCCGGAGCAATGGTGGGCGGGTGGCAGGGACTTGAGGTGGGGTGAGGAAGTTGTGGGTGCCGTTGCCCATTCTCTGTGCGTCGCACGGCTGCCCTCCCGTCGCCCCCTCCAAGTCTGAGCTTGTCCTCCGGCCCCTCCTTCTGAGCCCCACTGCTGAGTCTTCTGTCTGCCACCACTGCCTCTGCTGCTGCAGGGTCCAGCCACCCCCTGATCCTGCCGGCGAGCCTGGCAGCGCCACGGCAGTGGTGCGGGCCCGGAAGCAAGCGGCCGGTGCAGCCCGCATGCGCCTTACACCCAACTCCGCAGCAATGCATATCCGCTACGCTTTCACACTTCAACACTGTCTCCATATATGCCTGCATTCTCATCAACTCTTAAATGTAATTATATGACACAGCATTGCACCGGGGATGCCCATGGAAGGCCACAAGCATGCGCAGAGAAATAACATTGGGCCAGACGCTTGCGGCTGTTTCCACCTACCGTGTCTTCTGTCTGTCAGCGGCTGCATGCCTGCCTCGTACGCTTGGCTTGCCTTGCTGCTGGGCTTGCCTGCTGCCAAGCGCGAACTGGCCCCTCTCCGTGTGGGAGGCGCACGGCGGCACGCTGCTGCTGCCTGGGCGCAAAAGCCGCCAGCAGTGGTGTTGTTTGCAAGGCGTGCCGCTCCAGCGGGCTGGGTGCTTGAGCGGCTGCTCAGGCAGGCTCAGGCAGGCGGCACCGCGCTGCGCAGCAGCTCCAGTAAGCAAGCATGCGAGGGCTTTCCCTCTTCGGCGGGCGCCCTCTCTTTGCTGCTCCTCCGTGCCGTGCCGTCCTCCGCCCCTTGCCTGCTCTGCCTCGTGCACGATGTCTGTTCGAACACAGGGGGAGAAGAGTTTGTGCACCACGCCGGTGCTGACCGGCCGGATGCAGGCTGGCCAGACTCTTGCTGTGCATGCTGTGGTCAGGGCAGGCGGGTTTGCTGTTCAATTCTGCTGTCTTCCAGCCGAAGGGCGATACGTGAGCGATCACAGAGCGGCATAGGCCCGATGGTATGGCAGCAGCCTGGAGATGTGGCACTGCGTGAAGGAGAAGGAGAAGCAGAAGGGGTAGCAAGGAATACAAAGAGCACACAAGGAAGAACAACAAAGGAGAAAGAGCGGGTGACCAGCAATGGCGGCCTCAGTGGCGGCCCCGGCCGCGTCCGCCCCGCCCGCCCCGCCCGCCGCGACCCCCGCGCCCGCCGCGTCCACCCCGCCCGCCGCGCCCGCCGCCCGACTTGCTGCCCGCCTTGACGCCGCTGCTGTTGGTCATCTCCTTGGCCAGCTCTGGGAACAGAGTGGCCAGGCACTTGCGGTACGACACGTCCTCATCGCTGCCGTCCTCGTGGATGAGGAAGAAGCAGGCGGTGACGGCCGACCCAATCTCCACCTCCCGGATCTGCACCGCCTTTACGCCGCCCTCCAGCTGCGGGCAGGGTGCCGGGAGCAGGGGCAAGGGCAGGGCGGGGTGTGAGCAGGGCACAGGCTGCACAGAAAGATGGGCTGCAGGATTGTGCGTGACGCTAGCTGCTGCCGCTGGGGAGTGAGGGCCAGGCAGCACACAGTGCGTGAGGCACAGCTGCGTGAGAGCACCGGCCAGCGGCTGCTAGCGACACGCAAACACAGCTGGCGTCGCTGTCCGCTGTGCTGCCCTGCCCAAGCATGCGCAGTGCCTCCGCTTCTGTATGCATAAGCACAGGGCAGCCAGTGGTGGCGATTGAGCGTGCGCGCCGCCGCACAGTGGTTCCCCTGAACGGGGAGGCTGCCTGTCTGCCCCTCACCTTGCGGGCAGCGTCGGGGTGCCCCTTCCGGATGAGCTCGTGCACCATGTGGAACTCGTACTGCAGGCAGGCAGGGTTGGCCGGAAGCGGGCGGGGCAGGTGCGGAGGGCGGTCAGGCGGGGCCTACGGCAGGCACGCATCAGACGAAGCCGATGCTTCCAGTAGCGCAGCGCAGCTCAAACGACTGTGGCATGCACAGCCGCATGCGCGAGGCAGAAAAGGCAGGCTGCAGCAACCCATATGCCCTCGCACTCTGCCTGGCCTGCCGCCAGCGCTGCCTGCCGCCACTTTACCGCCGCTGCCACCAGCCCTCCCCAGAGCCCCCCTGCTCACGTCATTCAGGTTTTGGTACTTGCGCAGCTTCCCGATCAGGCCGTGGAAGTACTCCTTGGCAGCCTTGCCGCTGGCAAAGGTCTTGTACCCGATCTCCACCGGCGCCCGAGGCTCTGCTTTCGCTTCCCCATCGGCTGCTGCTGCTTCTCCACTCTCGTCTGCTGCTGCCGCGCCCTCATCGCCCGCCGCTGCTTCTGCGGCGCCCTCCTCCGTCTTGACAAGCTTGGCTGGCTGCTCTTCGCCCTCCCCCGCCTCTGCATCCGCCTTGCGCTTGTTGCTAGGCTGCTCCGCTGCTGGGGCCGCTTCCTGCTCCATTGCCACTGCCACCTCCGCCTCGGCGCTCATTGCGGGCTGCGGTGTATGCAACTGTTGGTCAATTCGGTGTGAGAACGCTGAGCAGAGTCGACAGGGTGCAATGGGGCGGCGGCGCAATGCATGCATGCTCTTGACGACAGCTCTCCCCCTTCTTCCTGCCACCTCGGCGACCCCTTGCGCGCCCTGGCGGCTCCTCCCCACCACGAGCACATCGGCATCAATACACATTCATCAGCCTCAGCACTGCCCGTCCAGCAAGCCCCAGCAGCCGCTGGCCGTGCATGCTCGCAGCTGGGCATCTCCACAGCTGCCGCTCGAGCTTGAGACCCTACGCATCGGTCTTCCTCTTCTGGGTTTAAGGCCAGCCCCCATTGCCGCGCACCGGCCGACTTCCTGCCAGTGTGCCGCTCAGGGCACAATGGAGGGCCTGGAGCGCCTGCGCACCAAATTTAAGATCGACCTGCACCCCAGCAAGCTAGCAAGCGCCAATGAAGGCGTGCGGGCCCACCTGTCCTCGCTGCTGCTGCGGTGAGCGGCGGCAGCGCTGGCAGCAGCGGCGGCAGCTGGGAGAGCGTGCACGCTGTCCCGTATGTTATGATTGACTGCATCAGTGCGCGGCATGCCAGACAGATGCAGCTGTAAGCAGTGCAGCCTCACACAAGGGTGGCCCTGCAGCGCGCCGCTACGCCAACGCGACACCGCTCCCTGCCTGTGCCCGCCCGCCTGCCTTCCTCTGCCTCTCACCACGCCTCTTGCCTGCTGCGTGAATGCTGCAGGTACAATGAGGACCTGGAAGGGGTGCTGCTGTCGTACCGCAACGAGCGGGTGCTCACCAGCCAGGCCTCCATCCACCCCTACTTCCCTTATGTGCGGGTCGAGGTGCTGGCAGACGTGGTGCTCTTCCGCCCGCAGCCAGGCATGCGGCTAGGTGCGCATCAACATTCGCCGTGCCCGGCGCTGCACAATGGGATGGCTGCTGGGGCAGCTGTGCGTGGCGCAGTGATCACGGCTTGCGGGATCCCCGGCAGCAGCAGCGCGCCAGCTGGTGTGATGCAGCCGCATGGTGCGGCTGGCTGATGGCGCGCTGCTCTAGATCTGCAGATCGTGTGCGAAGCAGATCTGCTCTGCACACGTTGAGCCCCCTGGCCTCCTCTTCTGCCGCCCGCTGCCGTTACCTGCTGAAGCCATGTATCTGCCCCCACCCCCGCTGCTTGCCTGCAGTGGGCACCGTGAACAAGGTGGGGCCCGACTACCTGGGGCTCCTGGTGCTGGGCTTCATGAATGCAGCCGTGGCAGCAGACCGCATCCGACCAGAGTTCCGGGTCCGCCTCGCGGTGAGCGCCCCCGCCTGGCCCCGCTGCGCCTGGCTGCATGCCCTGCTATGCTGCACCCTCACGAGCACGTATTTGACGGCAAGCGTGCTGGCAGCCCGGTGTTCCTGCTCCCCGCGCCTGCTTATTGTCGCAGCCTGACCCACACTGCCTGCCTGCCTGCCCGCCTGCCTGAGTGCTGCAGGAGCACTGCTGGGCCAGCAGCAAGGCGGCAGCGCACCGGCTGGAGGTGGGCACCAAGGTGCACTTTGACGTGGCAGCGGTGCGTCGCCACGGCGCCTTTGTCAGCATCGCCGGCTCGCTGCAGGAGCCGGGCACGGGGGCCGAGGGCTTTGCCAAGCCGCCAAAGCGCGGGGCAGAGGCGGCAGCGGCCAGAAAACAGCAGCAGCAGGGGCAGCAGCAGCAGCAGCAGCAGCAGCAGGGCCAGCCGCAGCTGCAAGAGCAGCCAGGAGAGAAGAAGAAGAAGAAGAAGAAGAAGGACAAGAAGCGGCAGCGGCAAGAGGAGCCAGCGGCGGCGGCGCCGGCAGCGCAGCAGCAGCAGCCGCAGGCGCAGCATCCAGCAGCAGCGGCGGACGCGCCGCAGGAGGCGGCATCAGGCAAGAAGGGGAAGAAGGGCAAGCAGCAGGCGACAGCAGCAGCACCGGCACCGGCGGCCGCTGCGGCACCTGCAGCGCCTGCAGAGGGCAGCAAGAAGAAGAAAGACAAGAAGCGGAAAGCGGAGGATGCAGGGACGCCAGCAGCGGAAGCAGCAGCAGCAGCAGCCAATGGCAGTGTGGAGCAGCAGCCGAAGAAGAAGAAGAAGAAGCAGAGGGGCGGTGCATGAGCCTGTGCGCCGCCTGCGGGCCATGTTGTTCTCTCCCATTGTGTGTAACCTGTTCTGAGCCCCGCAGCCCCACTCACACCCGGCTTATGGTCAAGGGTATGCCGCCATCAAGCCATGGCCATTGGATTTAGAACAGGGGACCCGTTCTCCAGTCCTGACCTTGCCAAACACACGCCAGCACAGCCGGCTCATGCCACCCAGTGTGTTCCGAGGTTTGCATTGCGTGCTGTGCCGCCTCCAGCGCTACCGTCTGTGTTGAGTAATGCCGCAGGGAGCAGCCCACTCAGCGTTGAGAGGCGGCCTTGCCAGGTTGTGACTGTTGGCTGCGCACTGCTTTGCCTGGGCGTTCCACGCGGGTGGGCAAATTCCACCGAGGCTCCAGCTGGGCATTGCCCCGGGGCGGCAGCCTGCCCGGCCAAACCGAACCGAGAACTGCGCAGGTACACATAGGAGTTTGCCCGCTTTGCCTGTCGAAAACAACCAACAAGGAGTGCGCCGCCGGCTGCATGCCCCTGCTGCTGCCGCAGCCTGGCACCGCCTCTTACGCCCGCGTCGGGCGATGCGCACAAGAGCTGCTGGGATGCAGCTCCTCGCACCACAACTGTCTGCTACACCAACTCTGAACGGGTTGCATTGCTGTCTGTGGGGAAGATGGCGAGGCCTGCAGTAGCTCCCGCCGCCGCTCCCCACCTGCCGTCTGCCGCCAGTGGGTTCAGCAGTGCGCCTTGGGCGCCGAAGGACCGCGGCGCCGCTCCCGCGCCTGCATCGGTGCTTCGCCAACGCTCCCAGACTGTAGGCGAGTGACAAAGCGGCAGGGGCAGGGGGCACTGGTCACTGCCACCTGGGTCCCCTGGCACGGGGCTCTTGCCATCATCACGCTGGGCCGGCCCCGCAACGCCCTCTCTTACCGAGCACACCCCGGTGCTCGTATCCTCTTTCTCTGCCCCTGTTGGCTGCGTAAGAAGAAGCGGCCAAGATGGTGAAGGCAAGTCCTCTGTCGCCCGGTGCCGCCAGCCTCTGGAGCCTCTGCCAGCACTCATGGCCAATGGAATCGTTCCTGCCATGGGTTGCCAGTGTGCACAGTCTGCATGGCATGCTGCAGCCGCCGACGGACCTGGACAGAGCTTGGCGGGCCTCTGGGGGCGTCGATGGCGGTGTGGGGAAGCACCGGCTGGTGTGAGGTTACCCACAGGCACGGGCTTGACGTTGGGAGTGCGATCTCCGGCCCACCCGATGTGGTGAGCTTAGCGGAGTGGTTGCTGACGCCTCTTGCTGCTCCCCATCCTTGTGCCTGCAGTTCACGATCGGTGAGCGCGGGTGCAACTGCGCTGTTGAGCACTGGGCACAGCATCCTAAAGAGTGGCGGTAGCAGCGGCGGCAGGAGCGCCGCCTTGCAGAGCAGCAGCTGGTTGTGGTGGCAGCTGGTTGTTGCTGCGGCCTGCTGGAGGCATGCCAACCGTGGAATCGGACCAGAAGGGGAAGCAGCACAGCACAGCCAAGGCGCAAGCGAGTCCCTTGCGCGCGGCCGCACGCGCAGGGGCTACTGCTCCCTGCCTGCCCCGCCCTTTGCCTGCCTGCCTGGCCCTCTGAAATGCAGCTGCGCCCGCCTTTGTATGCTGACTTTGTTCGCTAACGCTGTGCAGAGGAGATCCGTGCCCTCATGGACTTCCCCCACAACATCCGTAACATGTCCGGTGAGTGTGCAGTCACGACACACGCTCTCTCACGTCGCCAGCAATCTCCGCACGCGCAGCAGAAGGATCAGGGAATAAGCGCTCAACGAGCCTTCAAGCTTGGGCGGCCGCGGCCAGCACCCCACCCGGGTTGGCCTCACAACCGGCAGCACCCAGCGGAAGCTCGGCAGTTCGGGACGGGATGGACGCTGGGCGACTGCGCCCCCCCCCGTCAGCTGCAGTGTCCAGCCGCCACCCCAGCTGCAGTCGTGGCATGCGGCCACTCGGCGCGCATGCCCCCCCCGCCCAGCACCCCCTGCTGGCCACCCACCCTGCTTTCCTTTCCCGCTTTCCCCCCTGCTTTCCTCCCCCGCCTGCCCGCAGTGATTGCCCACGTGGACCACGGCAAGTCCACCCTGACCGACTCCCTGGTGGCGGCCGCCGGCATCATTGCCATGGAGCAGGCGGGTGACCAGCGCCTGACCGACACCCGTGCCGACGAGCAGGAGCGCGGCATCACCATCAAGTGAGGCCCGCCGGCCGAGTGTGTTGAGGTTGCCGGGAGGTGGAGGGCGGGATGTGTGCGGCGTGGCGTGGTTGCGGAGGAGGGGGTTGTGATGCGATGTGCTGTGAAGTGTTGTGCCGCTGCGGCACGTGCGTACCAACCAACTACTCCCAACCAACCAACCAACCTCCCCCCCCATTGCAGGTCCACCGGCATCTCCCTGTACTACCAGATGTCTGAGGACAGCCTCAAGGGCTTCACCAAGGAGCGCAAGGGAGACAACTTCCTGGTCAACCTCATCGACTCCCCCGGTGAGCTGGCACACGCGCTGAGCTGGCACCGCATGCTGAGCTGGCACCACCCGCTGCGCTGAGCTGGCAGCAGATGGAGTGGGGCACGCGCAGAGGTGGCGGCGCGCATTAGCACATGGCTGCACTGCCGCCGGCAGCGCAGCCCTCGGGGATCGGGCCCCGTGCACCACCACCAACTAGCCCCTGCCCCCTCACTGTGTCGCCTCTTAAAACAGCACCTCCTTACACCACCCGCACCCACTCTCTGCCACCCCCCAGGTCACGTTGACTTCTCCTCCGAGGTGACGGCTGCCCTGCGCATCACCGACGGCGCGCTGGTGGTGGTGGACTGCATTGAGGGCGTGTGTGTGCAGACCGAGACGGTGCTGCGCCAGGCGCTGGGCGAGCGCATCCGCCCCGTCATGACCGTCAACAAGATTGACCGCTGCTTCCTGGTGAGACCGGCGCACAGCTTTGCACAGTGGCACACAGGCAGCAGAGGGGAGGGCAGGGAAGAGGCGGGAGCGTCAGCAGGGGAGTGACTGCTGCCTCCTCCCAGGCGGGCGAGACGGAGGTGCAGATACTGCGGTGAAGCTGGCAGCTGGCGTTGGTTCACACCAGCTGGCATGCTTGGCAGCCCGGCACGGACGTCTGCGCTGGTTTCGAGGGCAGGCGCAGGCAGGGGCGGCAGCAGAACCAGCGAGAGCCAGTGCAGCACTGGCACACGCCTCTGCTGTGTTCCTCGTCTGCACGACCTTCCTTCCACTATGCACCCTCTCCATGCACCCTCACCCCCTCTCCCCCATTGTCTATCCCCTTCTGTCTGTCCTGTGTGTTCTTCAGGAGCTGATGCTGGACCCCGAGGAGGCGTTCCTGTCCTTCCGCCGCGTGGTGGAGAACGCCAACGTCATCATGGCCACCTACGCCGACGACGCGCTGGGCGACACCCAGGTCGGCGGCTGCTGGGGGGTGCTGGGCTGCTGGGGAGGGGGGTGAGGTGGGGCACCTAGGGTTTTCATTGAACCCACGCGGGGGTGCCCTCGAGGTCACGTACGCCGGCGGGGCGCTGGGCAAGTGGTTGGTTTGTGCCGGTCACAGCGGTGCGTCATTCGAGCAATGTGCCCGACGCTGTTTCGCCCCCACCAGCAGCTGCCCCACCACCCACCACCCTCTCCCTCCGCAATCCATCTCTCACCCTGCCTGCCCCCCCCCCCCCCCCTCCCCAACCTGAGCACCTCAGGTGTACCCCGAGGCCGGCACCGTGTCCTTCTCCGCCGGCCTGCACGGCTGGGCCTTCACCCTCACCGTGTTTGCCAAGCTGTACGCCAAGAAGTTTGGCGTGGAGGAGAAGCGCATGATGGAGAAGCTGTGGGGAGACAACTTCTTTGACCCCGCCACCAAGAAGTGGACCAGCAAGGTGCGGGGGGGCTCCTTCCTTGAAGGGAGGTGGAAGGGAGAGGGTGCTGAGCTGGCGTTTTGAGGTGCTGAGCTGGCGAGTTGCAGTGGTGGTCAGATGCGAGGTGCCGTGTGGAGCGGAAGTGCGCGGGGGCGTCCGACGCTCTGCCTGCTTCCAACACACCACCATTTAGGGTAAATGAGTTCCATCAAGCTCACTCACACACACACGCAACACCACACTTTGCGCTCCCGCAGCCCACCGGCACGGCCACCTGCAAGCGCGGCTTCTGCCAGTTCATTTACGAGCCCATCAAGACCGTGATTGAGGCGGCCATGAACGACAACAAGGACAAGCTGTTTGCCCTGCTGGACAAGCTGGAGGTGGGTGCTGCCTGCTGCTGCTGCTGCTGTTTCACTTGTCCCCTGTTTGGGGGGGCTTCTCACACACAGGGAGGTTGTGCTGTAGATGGTGGAGCGTGATGCCACGACAGCAAGGGGAGAAGCGGGGCAAGCTGGCGCCCTGCTGGACAAGCTGAGGTGCCTTCTCATCTGGCTGGGCGGCGGCAGAGGAGCAGCCGAGGGCAAGGGCGGAAGCGGCTGGAGCGCGGTGGGCTAGGCTGCCCAGCTCGGCGGGCCTCCGTCCCCCTCTCCCGTCGGCCATCCGCCTGACCACCCCTCCCCTGCCCTTGCTGCCTTCTTTCTCTCCTTTTTGTTCTCAACAGGTGCTGAAGAAGCTGAAGCCCGAGGACAAGGAGCTGATGGGCAAGCCGCTGATGAAGCGGGTGATGCAGAGCTGGCTGCCCGCCGCAGACGCGCTGCTGGAGATGATGATCTGGCACCTGCCCAGCCCCGCCTTTGCCCAGAAGTACCGCGTCGACTGCCTGTACGAGGGTGAGCAGGCGGCGGATGCACACACACACACACACACACAACTCCCACCTTTCTTTAGCAAGCCCATCCTCTTGGGGTGGGGCAGGCAGCAGCAAACGGTATCCCATCACAGTGCAGTGCCCATGCCGCCCTCCTTGCTTTGCCGTGCTGCGGATCGTGGTGAGGCCCACAAGTAGTGTGTGAAGGCGTGCTGCTGTGTGAGGGCGAGCCTCCCTGCTCCACCCCAAGTGTGCTTCTTGCTGCAGCGGCACTGCTGCCTGCTGCGCCTTGCCGCCCTCCGTGTGTGTTTTCTGCACATCGGCTCTTTGTCCCTGCCGCCGCCGCCCTGCCCCCCTTGTCAGGGCCCCTGGATGACGTGTTGCTTCCATCCCTATGTACTGACTCTGTCCCTGCTGCCGCCCCTCCTGCCCCCCCTGCCAGGCCCCCTGGACGATGTGTACGCGACCGCCATCCGCAACTGCGACCCCAACGGCCCCCTCATGATGTACGTCTCCAAGATGATCCCCGCCCCCGACAAGGGCCGCTTCTTCGCCTTCGGCCGCGTCTTCGCCGGCCGCATCGCCACCGGCAACAAGGTGGGGTGCGCTGGCTGGCTGGCGCTGCAGCTGGGATGACCCCAGTGGGCACGCATCGCGCGGCAGCCTATGCGGGGCGGGCGGGGGAGCAACGGGGAGTGATGGGAGGAGAGAAGGGAGGCCGCAGCGCTACGTACCCTAGAACCCAAACCTCCAAACCCACTAAACCCTGAACCTTGCCATCCACGCCATGTGCCTGCCCTACCCTCTGACCCACACCCTCTGAACCCTCATGTCCACCCATGTACCCCCTCAGGTCCGCATCCTGGGCCCCAACTACGTGCCCGGCACCAAGAAGGACCTGTACATCAAGTCCGTGCAGCGCACCGTGCTGTGCATGGGCCGCCGCCAGGAGGCGGTGGAGGACGTGCCCTGCGGTGAGCCACCGGTGCTGGGTCGGCGGGAGGAGGGGCTGGGGGGGGCAGCTGGGCCTGCGCTGCAGCCGCGGCGCGGCGGGGCCTGAGGCGGAGGGCCATTGACTCAGTCTGCTCAACCCCCTGTTGCCCCTTCCCCCTGTCTTCCTCTGTGCCACCCTGCAGCCCTTGTGACGCTGCACCTGTCCGTCCTGAAGAGCCCCTCCCTCTGCCTCCTCTCCTCACTTTGTGTCTCGTTCTGCCCCCCCTCCTTTGCCCACAGGTAACACCGTGGCGCTGGTGGGCCTGGACCAGTTCATCACCAAGAACGCCACCCTGTGCGATGAGAAGGCGGATGATGCCCACACCATCAAGGCCATGAAGTTCTCCGTGAGGTGAGGCGGGGGTGAGTGGATGTTGTTGGTAGTCACAACGACAGGCACCTTGGCCACGGATTATTCAGTGCCACGAGGCGATGCAAACAGGCAGGGAGTTGACCATGTGTCAGGCAGTTTCGGCCACGATGCGCACACCCCTGGCGGCTTGATGGGGGGGAGGTTTGGAGCCCCGCCACCCGCCTGCTATCACACCGCCTGCAAGTGCACCGTCCCGTCAGTCCACCCGGCCCAAGTGCACCGCACCGTCGCCCATTGCGCCCGCCGCCTGCCCCTCAGCCCGTACCACGCCCCGCTTCCTCCCTCCCCCCCTCCCCCCGCAGCCCCGTGGTGCGCGTGGCTGTGGAGCCCAAGGTGGCCTCCGACCTGCCCAAGCTGGTGGAGGGTGAGCCCTTTGGGAGGGGGGCAGGCTGCGGGCAGCGTGCGCTACCAGGGGGCTGGAAAGGCTCGAGCAATCCCAAGGCGTGCGCTTGAGACGGCCTCCGGCCTGCCCAGGGTTGAAACAGAGGAGATGCACACATACCCATCGAGGGGCGGAGAGTGCCGCTCCTCCCCCCCAAACACAACAACAAGACTGTGGCCCTCAACCTCTGCTTCCCTTGCTCCCTCCCCTCCCCCTGCCCCCCCTTCGACCGCCCCGCAGGCCTCAAGCGCCTGTCCAAGTCGGACCCCATGGTGCAGATCTCCATTGAGGAGACTGGCGAGCACATCATTGCCGGCGCCGGCGAGCTGCACCTGGAGATCTGCCTCAAGGATCTGCAGGCAAGCGGGCTAACTTGCTGGGTTGGCCTGGGGGGGCATATAGGTGCAAGCGGGGCTGGCTGGCGCTGCAGTGCAGGCGTGCCCGAAGGGTGGCTGCATGCATGCGCACACATGTGCGTCACACCCACCGCACCCACTCCCGCCCCCCTCTCTCCCCTCCCCTCCCCTCCCCTCCATCCCTGCCTGCAGGACGACTTCATGGGCGGCGCCCAGATCCGGGTGTCTGAGCCCGTGGTGGCGTTCCGCGAGACTGTGATGGGCACCTCTGACCACACCGTCATGTCCAAGTCGCCCAACAAGCACAACCGCCTGTACATGCAGGTGAGGGGGCTGTGGGGGCGTGAGGGGGCTGTGGGGGCGTCTGCGCTGACTGGGAATATCACATCTGTCTTGTGCTGCTGGCGAGTGTGGCAAGAGGGAGGGGGCTCGTCTTGGGGAGTGTGCTGCCTGCCTTGCCGGCCTGCACACTGGCAAGGCTGTGCTGCCGACGCTGTGTGTTTAGTCGCGCTGCATTCTGCAAAGGACCGCCGCCCCGGGCCGTGATTGCACCCGCTCGCCCTGTGGAGACTTCCTGCCTCCTAGTGCCAGCCCGAGCTCCTGCCCCCGCTGAGACTGCGAGCTCTGAGCCCCGCCGCCGCCTCGGCCTGCACACTCTCCTGCAAACATGTGCATTTACTTTTGCACCGTCAGCACCCCACCGTCAAAATATTGCGCGCCATGATTGCACCTACTCGCCCTGTGGAGACTTCCTGCCTCCTGGTGACAGCCCCGGCGGGGCGCATGCCCCCCGCGCTGAATCCGCGAGCCCTGAGCGCTCCCCCGCTTCAAATGCTTTCTCCACCTTGCACTGCGCATACCTCTCTCCCTTCTTCCGTCTTCCGCTGCCCCCGTCGTACCCACTCCGCCCTGCCCCAAACCCCTCAATGCGGCCAAACGGCTGAGGCACAGCTCGGCTGCGCCCCTCCCTCTCTTCTCTCTCTCTTCATCCCATGTCCCCACACCCTCACCTCCTCCGGCCCGCTTGCCACCCTTGCCCCCACACCCGCAGGCCCGCCCCCTGGAGGACGGCCTGGCTGAGGCGATTGACGACGGCAAGGTGGGCCCCCGCGACGACCCCAAGATCCGCTCCAAGATCCTGTCCGAGGAGTTTGGCTGGGACAAGGAGATTGCCAAGAAGATCTGGTGCTTCGGCCCCGACACCATGGGTGAGTGGCAGGGTGTGAGCTTGAAGGAGGGTGGGAAGGAGGGCGCAGGCTTGTGCACCACGGTCGGATGTGGGGAGGGGGAGGGACGCGGACAGTAGGCCAAGATTATACCTGGTTCCTTGGTCCCGACACCATGGCTGAGCTCCTGATGAGGGCTGTGAAGGCAGGGCGAGGTGTGAAGGCGGGTTGAAAGGCGAGGGTGTGGGAGGTACGGTTGACGTCGTTTTCTTCCCGGCACTGCCGCTCCTTCCCTTCATGTGCCTGCTGCGGGCGCACTCCCATCGCTCCTGCCCCCCCCCCCCCCCCCCCCCCCCCCCCCCCCCCCCCCCCCCCCCCCCCCCCCCCCCCCCCCCCCCCCCCCCC
>JAPTJF010000790.1:0-13461 GCA_029339195.1 Micractinium sp. NFX-FRZ
TCTTCATCCCCGTTCCTCCCAGCCAGCTTGCTGGCGCATCACGCCTCGCGGCGTCTACTTCTTCTTCTTCTTCTTCTCCAAGGTATTTCACGCGCTGTTAATAGGTATCGCCCCGCCCAGCCTCTGGCCTTTGCGCCGAGAGGCTCGTCTAGCCCGCCGGAGGCCCCGGGAAGCGCCCAACCCGCTTCAGGATGTCGACGCTGGCGGCCGCGAGGGTGCGTGCGCCTTGGGGGCTGCCCACTTGCCGTCGCCACCAGCGCCGCCGCGTGCCGCTGCCGCTGCCGCTGCTGCTGCTCCTGGTGTCGGCCTGTCCATCACCTCTTCTGTGCTGCGTGTTGGTGGGAGCCTCAGTACACAATCTCACGCGGACCTGCCTCACCCCATACAGTGGCGCTGGCTGTGCCCCGGCCCACCTCTCGCCCACCTGCCGCCTTCGACAATTTTTGCCTCATCGCACATTGCTCTCTCTCCCCCTCCCTGCAGGCCGACAACTTTTACTTCCCACCGGGATGGGACCCCAGCAAGGGCAGCCTCAACAAGGTGAGACTGCCCGCCTGCTCTAGCGCTGATCTGCGGCCGCCTGCCGCGCCCATGCAGTAGTACGCACCTGCCTCTCCCTCCGCGCGCCCCCTCGTGCCCGTGCCCCGCCGCCTGCCTCCCCACCCCCTCCTCCCCCCATCCACCACGTTCTCGCACTGCAGTTCCAGAACTCGCATGGCGCGCTGGGCGACCGCGCGCGCAAGCTAGCCTCCGATGGCATCCTCATCATCCGCTTTGAGATGCCCTTCAACGTGTGGTGTGGCGGGTGCAACCACCTGATTGGCAAGGTGAGGTGCTATTGGGGAGTGCAACTGCTGTGGCTGGCTGTTTGCCTGTTGGTGGGCAGGGAGGCAGGGTGTGTGGGTGTGATCAGATCAGGTGCGTGGGGTGACCATGCGCAGGTGTGGGCGTGCGTGGGGGGAGGCGGCAGGGGGGCCTGCACGTGTTCCGCCTGGGGCCAGCGCCCGAGCAGCACCGCCGCTGTGCCTTCCACAGCGGCGGTGGTGACGTCACCCTGCGCCTGCCCGCGCCTCGCCCCTCTCTCAAATCATGCTCCGTCCTGATGCTGTGTGCTGTAACACCTTCTGCCTCCCCACCCTGCAGGGCGTGCGGTTCAACGCGGAGAAGAAGCAGGTGGGGCAGTACCACTCCACCCGCATCTGGTCCTTCCGCATGAAGACACCCTGCTGCCAGCACACGATCGAGGTGCACACCGACCCCAAGAACGCAGAGTACGTCATCGTGAGCGGGGCGCGCAGGTGAGCAACAGGTCCTCGTGATCATTGTGGTGTTGCAATCTTAGGGTGTCGGCGGGTGGGGTGGGCGGGGGGCGGCGGTACTGTTGAATGGAGGGTGGGCGGGGGGAGGCGAGGGAGGGGAAAAGGGTGTATGGTTGAGTTGTGTTGGCACGTGCAGGTTGGGCTGTGAGGGAGTGTGTGCGGCAGGAGGGTGCATTGCGGAACGGTCAGCATGCGAGGGGGACAGGGGAGCGGGATTGAGGAGTCAGCAGGGGGGGGGGGCAGGCGGGCCTGGGGCAGCACACGGGGTGCCTGCGTGCTGCGCCCTGCCCAACCCGCACCTGCCCAGCATCCGTCCTCCTCCTTAGCCACCACTCCCCACTCCGCTGCCACCTCCCCCTGCCTGCCCCTCACATGCCTCCCTGCCTGCCCCTCACCTGCACCTGTCCCCTCCGCTGCCCCTTACCACCCCTCTTGCAGGAAGGTGGAATCTTACGATGCGGAGGCAGCGGGCACAGCAGAGCTGGAAAGCGTCGAGGAGCGGGACAAGCGGACAGCCGACCCTTTTGCGGTGCTGGAGCATGGGGGGGAGGACAAGAAGCGGGCGGCGGCCACCTACACCCAGATTGCGGCGCTGCAGGAGGAGAGCACTGTCAAGTACCGGTGCGGCTGGGCGGGGTGGTGGGGGCGCTGGGGACTGGAGTTGGTGGAGACTGGGCGCTAGGCTTGGGGCAGCAGGGGCTGTTTGCGCAGGGCGTGGAAAGCAGGGGAAAGGGGGTGTTGGGGCGAGGCGGCAGCGCCACATCACGGGCCTGACTGCTTGCGACGTTGAACCCACTTGTCACCTGCGTGCTGTGCACTTACGCGTGACCCACCTGTCCCCGCCCATTCATGCACACCTACCCGCAACCTGCCCTCACCACACCCGCTCCTCCACCTGCCCACCCACCTGCCACACGACCCGCAGGGACGACTACTCTATCAACAAGCAGCTGCGCAAGCAGATGCGGGGGGCACGCAAGGACGAAAAGGCGCGGGACGAGCGGCGGCGGGCGCTGGGACTGCCTGAGCACGTGCAGCTGCTGCCGGAGAGCAAGGGCGATGCGCTGCGGGCGGCGGCGCAGAGTTACGGCGGCAACTTTGGTGCCGCCTGGAAGCACAGCCGACGGGCGATTGGGCAGGAGTCGATCTTCAGCCAGGCAGCGGTGGCGGCAGCGGCGGGGACGCGGCAGAAGAAGCGGCCAGCGCCTGGCAGCGGCAAAGCAGCAGCGGCAGCGGGCGCCCCGGCAGCAGCAGCAGCAGCAGTGGCAGCGAAAGGCGGCAGCGGCAGCAGCAGCGTGGCGCACAAGCAGCGGCGGCTTGCTCCAAACGTGAAGCTGCGCCTCTCAGACCCCAAGAAAGCGTGAGCATTGGCAACCAGGCAGGCCCCTGGCCCAACGTGAACGCACTGCACTGCCTACGCCACGCACTCGCTGGCAGCCTCCACTCGCCACCTTGACATACACCTGCGCCCGCCTTGCTTCACCTTGCGTCCCGCGGTTCCCCCTCCTGTACCATCTGACCCTCATTGCCTGCACTGCATCACGCATGCAGTTTGTGCTGCCCTTGCTGCCGTGGCACTGTAGCACACCCTCCTGGCCGTGTCGTGGTGTTGCTGGATTTTACAGGTCAAAATTGGGGGGAGAGAGGGATGTGGGAGAGAGGGACGTGGTACTGTGGGTGGCCAGCTGCAGACTGCACCTACCTTGCTGACGGAAAGCTGGAGCTTCTGCTGAGCATTTAAGCGTTCATGTTGTGGGCTGTGGGCAATCGGTGCGCCACCTTCGCTCCTGTGCATGCCAAATTCAGTCTCCACTTACCAGCCTTGGTGGCCTGCGTGTACTGGAAAGGGGGCGACGCAGCTCTGCGGCGGCGGCAGGGTAGGGATGCGGAACCCCCGGCACGGCGCGGCAGGCCACAATACTCACACATCACCTTCGATTCACGGTTCCACGCATCAGTGGCAGTCTGTGCCTAGCTGCACTCGGCATGGCGCCGGCGCTCTCACAGCAAGCGCAGCAGCAGACCCCATCCATCGTTGCTCGCACCTCCAAGCTAGGTTCCGCTTGCTCTTGGCTCAGCTGTCCCACCTATGCCCAAGCAACGCGTCCCTGGCTGGCGCAAGCGAGCATAGGAGCAGCCGTTAGGCCCGATTGACGAGAGCGCCCTACCCTGGCCTGCTCAACCCTTCCAAGCCCCCCCCAATCAAGACGCTGGGAGCACAAGCATGCCTTCCAGCGGCCAGGGAGGCCCTTGCTGCCACTGCGGCCGCACGCACAGGTAGGTCTCCCCTTCACAGGGCGCGCAGTGGAAGGCCACAAAGCATGCTATGTTGTCGGTGGGAAGTCTGAGCAGCAGTGAGCAGCCTGGTCGCCGTAAAAGGACGATGAGGAATTGCTCCATCACCTCTCCACCAACATCGCTCCCAGCTGCTGTTCTTGGCCTGCTCTTGCGACCCTCTAGCAGCATACTAGGCTGTTCATTCCCCGACGCCCCAACCCTCGCCGCAGTTGCTGTTGGCGCCGAGGGCCCGCGAGCAAACCGGTCCTCTGCAACGCCTGTGGCAGGTGAGTGGTACGAGAGGCTTCCAACCCTACATGTGCGCGAGGCTGTGTGATGGAAGCGGTTTGTATCGGCCTGTTGGACGAGGCTTGCATCCCGCGACTCGCATCCCAAACCCTCGACACTCGAACCTTGCCCCACCCTTGCAGCCGCTACCTGGTCAAGCGCAGCCTAGACGGTTATCAGCCGCTGCAGACCCGCCGCGATGCGGGGAAGCCGCAGGAGGGCAAGGAGGCCGCGAGCGGCAAGCGCGCAGCGCCCCCTACCGGCCGCGTCGCCAAGCCCAAGCGTGCCGTGCACAAGCGGTGCGTGGGTGGGCGGGCAGGCTCATCAAGCGCTGCAGGTGGAGATGCATCAGCCTGTCGAAAGCAGGGCATGCAGCCAGCGGCTGGGCACCTTTGGCGGCCTGCACGGCGCTCGCCGCGACCGACGCACCGCACTCATCGTCCTGCGCTGCCTGCCTGCTGATCCGCTGCTGTGCATCTGCTTTCTACATTGCAGCATCGACTCGGATGCATGGAACAGCGAGCCAGAGGAGTCTGAGGCATCCGACACCTCCCCATCTGCCCTGACTGATGACTCGGCGGCCAGCCGCCGCGCATCGGCACGCCTCACTCGGGCACTGTCCCAGCCGCACGGCGAGCTGCAGCAGCCCGCTGTGCTGGCGCTGCCAGCAGAGCGGGGGCCCAGCGGCCGCAGCGCAGCGGCCGTCAGCAAGCTGAAGCTCAGCTACATCACCAGCCAGTCGCAGCTGCAGGTGGGCAGCGGTGGCTTCTGGGGTGCAGCTGCGGGGTTTGGCACATGGTTTGATGGATGGTGCCCCGAGTGGACAAGCGGCACCGCATGCCCTGCCCTCTGCCTGACCGGCCGTGCATGTGCTGCCCCGCCTGGCTTGCTGGGCAACTCCGCGGGCGGCCGGTCTGCGGCTGCTGGCAGGCAGGCAGTACCACCTGGTGCGCACAACCGCTGCCGCGCATGGTCGCGCACATCCCTTCTTACACCCTGCGCCCTGCCCCCCGCCCCTCCGTTCCTCCTTCCCCACCCCCGCAGGAGCTGCCCCTGGGTGCCGCCGACTTCAGCAGCATCGCGGGCGCCTTCTTCGCCAGCAGCCTGCGGCTCAAGCCCCGGAAACCGGTGGTGGTCACCGTGTCGGCAGTGTGGTGATATCAATAGCAGTTGGCGAGAGGAGGCGGAGGGTGATGGCCCCCTGCCCCCGGCTCGCCTCCTTGCTGCCCTCACCCGCTGGGGCCGCCCCAAACGACGCCGAAGCTGAACGAACACAAACACACTACGAGAAGGGCCTGCTGCGGCAGCGGCTTGAGAGGGACTGGTGCAGGGTTGGCGGGCGCGCGCCGCCGGCATTGTGGCGGTGCTGCCCCGCCGCCCACCACCCTGCACTGCCACGCCAGTTACAGCCGTCCACTTCTGCCTGCGCGCCCGGGGTCTCAGTCCCCGCCTTTGAGCCCTCCCAAATGCCTGCCTCTCCGCGTTTCCTGCCTGTACCACCACCCGGCCAGCCCACCCGGCCAGGCACCTTTTGCCGCCGGCCGCAATGTGCGCGCCCCACCCCCTACCGGTCCCGTTCCCACACGCCCGTTTTTGACCCACCCACCACACGGCATCCACACCCACTTTTTCTGGGCGCTCGAGCCTGCACCCACCACCACCCGCCGATGAGCCTTATTCACGCCACACACGCCGCTGCCCGGCCAGCCCGATTGCAGGCTGCCCGGCCAGCTGGCATGCGCACTGTACTGTGGTGCGGCCCCGGATTGCTGGGGCCGCCCCCACCCTGCGCCCGCCCCCCACCCCTGCCCTGGTATCCCATTTGCATGCCTGCCTTTTCATGTCAGCTCCTGCCGTTGAACGTCCCACCCCACCCTGCCGCTGTTCCGGCAATGAACGGTCTCCAAACTTCCCAACCCTGCCCCCCTTTCATTGCACCCTGCCCGCGGCTGCGCCCGCCCCACCCCGCTCTGATTTTGGCTCGCTCCCACCCCGCTCCACCCTTGCCCCCCCACACCCCCAGCGAGCACCCCACTCCACAACCTGAACACTACCGTTAGCGCTAAACTCACTCCCTCTCCTCTTCCAGCACCAGCATTTGTTTGTGGGGCCAATGCGACATGCCCTGTCCTCCCCTCTCCGTCCCGCAAGCGCCGCATGCGTGCAGCAGCACACCTGGCACGCCCCTCAATCTTACGCCGGGCGATGCGGCGCTTGCACCTGCAGCACCTCCCCCCCTTTCCGTTTCATTCTGAGCTCTCTCCTCACATTCCTCATTCACACCACCCCTGTACAGCGCTACCGCTCATCCCTTTCTGTTGCTGTGCTTGCCCCCCCTGTGCCACCCCCCCCTCCCCGCGCTTCTCTTTGTGCAGCGGCGCCCAGGCAGCCGTTAAATTATGAAGCCTGCACCCTCGATTTCCCAGGAGCACCACACCCACGCGTTGCGCAGCTAGCGCACCACACTGCGATTGCCACTGCCGCTCGCATTGAACTTCTTTCCCCTGTGCCAAGGCTTGCCCCTCCGTGTAAACTATCCATCCCCCAGTTGCTGTCACAGTGAGAAAAAGGAGCAGGGAGAGGACTGGATTTAAGTGGCGGTGCTTGCCAGGACTGAATTTGAGCGGCGGTGCCTGCCGACAAGAGTGCCGCCCTCCAGCGATCATCCAGCACCAGGCTGGACGCCAGTGTGTCACCCCCCGCTTGGTGGCGTGCCCACGGGTGCCACGTCCCCGCATGCGAATGGGAACTCTGCAGCATGGGGGTGGGGGCTCTTGCTCGGCAGTGTTGGGGATCCATCACAGGGACATGCGGTAGCGGGTAGCGCAGCTTGGAAGCCTGCACTGCATGTGATGCCACCGGCGGCCCCCATGGCATGCCGGAACGACCCCACCTCACCGTCCCACGCCAACCCTGCCCTGCTTTGCATGCTGTCACCTGCCAGGTCGATGGCGTGCCTGAACGGCTCCCCCTCATCCTCGAACACCGCCGTCAGCGTGCGCTGCATGGGGGGGCCGTACAGCAGGAAGGTGGCGGGCACCCACTCGGGGGCCCACTGCCCGGGGACCATGTTGATGCAGCCCACTGCAGAGCACGCGGGGGGGGGAAGCGCGGGAGAACACAAAGGAGACGGTGTTCAGATCTCGCTTGCATAAGCACGGGAAGAATGGGCTGTTTGGTGCTTTAAAACCCCACACAAATGCCCCGCGCCCCTGCCCACCTGCTCTGAAGCGTGCCGCCACGGGGCGCTCCTCAAACGCCACGACATGGGTGGCTGCCTGAAAGAAGGAGGCAGGATGTGAGCGCAGGCAAGGGGTGAATCAAGTCTTGTATCGGATGAGCCACAGAGGGGCGGCAGGGGCCCGCGTGAAAGAGCAACGTGATCCCTACCGCAGGCAGCACGGCACGCACAGCGGCAGCGGTGGGCGTCCCCTGCTCTCCTCGCCGCTTGCCTGGAAGAAGGTGAGGCAGGGGCGGGCGGGCCCCCCCGCGGGCGCAAAGGGGTCGTCGGTGTGTGGGTCGTAGGGGCCCAGCCGGCAGCTGGCAGCATCCACCACAAAGCTGTGCCTGCAGCAGGGGGGGTGGCAAGAGACAGGGGGGCGATTCTTGGCAGAGGCAGGCGGCGGGGAGAGCGGCGGAAACGGCACGAAGGGCAGGCTTCCCCACCCACACAGCATTCAGCGCAGCAGTCTCGCATCTGACGCATGTTACAGCCCACACGCGGGGTGAGCGTCGATGTCACCCCACAGCGTGAGGTCCAGCAGGCGTCCCCGCTGGCGGGCGGGGCAACGGCACAGCTTTCACGCGCTCCTTCTGTTGTGTGCCACCCAATCCACATCGGGGCTCACTTGAGGGCTGGCACGTTTGGGTCGCCGCACAGCTTGAGCCCCTGCAGGCGTGGGCCCCTGATGGGGCACAGCGGCGGCACGTCCTCCTCGCTTGTGGCGGCAGTCAGGCTGAGCACTTCCAAGCCGTGGGGGCCATAAGAGCCGTAGTAAACTCCCTGTGAACAGGGACGTGGGCATGATGCGGGGGCGGCACTGGGATGCACAGCACGCCCAGCAGCAGCGCTGGCTGGCTGGCTGAGACACGGCAACAGGTGGAGGCACTAAGGGCAGGGAGGCACCCCCCGCTTGGGTCGTCGTTGCTAACAGTCTTGACAAGACGGGAAGTGGGAAGCAGCACCTGGCAGTTACTCACGCACCTGGCAGCGCCGCAGCAGCGCCATGCCCGGAGACTCGCCGCCGGCCCCTGCCTCGGCCGCTGACGGCACGCTGAGCCGCCGGTACCGCGTGCTCTCCACATATACGTTGTTGATGTGGCGGTCCACGTAGTCTGCCAGCCTGGCAAGCGCCCCGCTGGCACGGCTGCCTGGCTCCCGCTCGGCGCTGGGGCGGAGGGTGCGGTGGCGCTGCAGGGACGGCACCGTGTGCCGGTCGCTGCCGTGGAGCACCATTAGCGACTGCCCGTCGAGCGACAGCTGGAGGGTGCACTTGAGCACGTGCGCGCTGCTGACCGACAGGCGGGCCTGAAGGCAGGGGACGGCAGGGGAGCCGGGGGTGCCACAATGCAGTGGGGCAGGCAGGCAGGCAAACAGATGAACAGGCAGGTCAAACATGGCCCAAAAGCAGGCATGCAGGCATGCGGAGGCATGGCATGGCATGCAGGCAGGCAGGGCATGCATGCAGGCAGGCAAGCAGGCAGGCAGGCAGGCCAGGCCCGGCACCCACCTGTGCCCCGCTGCTGTCGGGCACAGCGTGGATAGAGAGCCTGGGGTCCAGCCCCCAAGTCCTGCCTAGGTCCCCATGAGCCGCTCCGACATGCACGGTCGGCTGCAGCAGCTGCAGGCTGCCGGTGGGCGCGTGCAGGCGCCCCACCAGCAGCCGCCCTCGTGGCAGGTCGGTGTCACTTGTGGCATAAAACAGCCCCACAGGCCAGCTGCCCAGCTGGTGCAGTGCAGAGTACAGGGATCGGTAGGTGGGCAGGCGCAGGCCTGAGAGCATCTGAGGCAAGGAGACAGGCCTTGCACTGCTGATGCCCAGCTGGCGCTGCCCCTCCAGCCATGCCTCGCACTGCTGCCGCCACAGCGAGTCCTGCAGGGGAAGCGCGTGAGGGTGCAAGGAAGCCCGAGGTGGATGCTGTTTGCTCACGCCCTTGCCTTGAACACGCGTTGCAGCTGAGGGTCCTTGCTATCGCTAGCACACGCGGGCGGCACCATGAAGAGTGCATGCAGAGATTGGGGGGAAGGCAACAGGGCTGGCGGGCGCATGATGTGGCAGGGCCCCACCGCCGCTCACCTGGCCGACGCAGGTGCGCAGCATGCGGCAGGTGCTGCCGAGGGAGATGGCATCCCGAGGCGACAGGAGGGACAGCAGGTGCAGCAGCGCATCGGGCGGCAGGTCTGTGAAGTGGGTCATGCTCCGGCCTTGCTGCTGCATTCACTTCCGCCGGCGGGCGGTGCCGGAGGCGCTGCTGGCTTGCCGGGGGCACAACGCGGCTGCGCGGCCGTTCAGAGCCGCCGTTTCCAGTTCTCCTAGCCGCTTCGAAACGCAAACGGGCACAGGTGCGGTCACCGCGGTGTCAAGGGCAAGAGCGGAAGCGTGCCGGTGACGAGACCACCAAAGGGAACAGTGTAGGACGAGCGTTGGCGGTAGGGTTCTTGTATTCTGCTGGCTGCTGGCCCAGCGGCGGACGTGGCCACCGCCGCCAGGGTGGCGGGTGCTGCGGCGCCGGAACTGGGTTCAATGCAGCACACAGCACTCTCTGAGTGCGTCTAAAGCATGTGCGCCCTCTGTTGTATAAACACACATATGGGAAATGATAAGCAGCATGGATAAGCAGGGTGGCTACTGATAAGTACTGATTCAAGGGTGCAGGCAATCACAGAGGCTCGTGTTGCGCGGTGCCGTTTGCCGCGGCAGCAGGAGGGTCCCCATACCGTAGCCCCTCTGCCAGCGGCTCCAGCGGATCATTGGCCGCCGAGTGCAGCGCTGCCAGCGTGAGCAGGCGGTGCAGCGGTGCGCTGCCCAACAGCAAGTCCCGCCCGATCTCCTTGCCTCCGCCGTGCACGCTGGCTAGGCCCTGCATGATCACGCAGTCGCCGCCCCACAGGCCTGTGCAGCCCTCAAACAGGCCGTTGAGAAGGATCTCGCCCAGCTGCAGACAGCGAGCGGGAGAGGGTGCCGGCAGCAAGCGGTGGGCTGTGTCGCATCCATTTGGGAGCAGGCTGGGGCAGTGCATGGGCAACGGGAGGCTGGTTGGGACCCATGCATGTTGTGGCCCTCCCCCAACGTCAGCCAGCGACCAGCCACCCTCGCAGCCGCCGGCCGGCCCCCGTCACAGCGGCAGGCCGCCTGCACTTGCCTGCGCTTTCCGCCCGTGCAGGCCATCAAACATGTACATTTCGGGGTGCTTCAGCTCCCAGCCTGCTTGAAGGTTCCAGGGTGTAGGGTTTGGGGGGTGCAGGGCTCTGGGGTCAGGGTTATGGGGTCGGGCTGGTGGTTGCCGTTGGGGGAGACGGGGCAGAGGGGGCGGACCATCAGGGCTGCCTTTCGAAGGATGCACACGGGTGAACAGGGGGAAGGAAGGGAGGGAGGAGAGGGAGGGCACAGGATGCCGCCCCCTCGAATTCTACGTGTGCCCTAGTTGCCCACCTGGGTCGGTGCGGGCAAAGCCCTGGTGCCACAAGCACTGCGTGATCAAGGTGTCACTGCCTGCAGGCAGGGACCAAGCAATTGCTCGCATCAAGGGGGCGCCAGCTGGGCTGGGTGCATGGCGGTGGCAGCGGCTGGCAGCGGGGGCAGGCGAGGGAGGCGCTTAAGGCCAGGCGGCAGGTGCTGTTCTGTTCACGTGTGTACGACCAGCACAATGCAGCGGCGGCGGCGGCGGCCCAGCTTGCGCCCCCCTCAAGGAGCCGGCTTCGCACGACAACGACGTAATGCACGCCCCAATGTTTGCAGCATCGCAGAGGCGGCAAAGAAGGGGGTGGCACCAGCAGCGGTCCCCACCTAGAGAATCCCCCGGCTTGGGTCCGCCTGTGTCTGATGCATTGGCGTGAGCGCAGCGCTCGTACAGGCTCGTGTTCAGGCGGCGCAGCAGGCCGATGCTAAGGATGGCCCCCGCCCCGCCGTGCACTCCAGTCATCTGCATGCCAGCACAAGCGGGGAGAGAGAGAGACACACACACAGACGACAATGATCAAGGCAACTCGGCCAGCTCAGCCCCAGCATTGTCTGTCATCGTCCGCAGCGGACACTGCGGATGCACCGCTGCGTGCACAGGGGCATGCCCCGCCCGCCTTGTCCGCATACTCAACAAACAATACAAGAAGCACAGCTGCATGACGTACGGTCGTGCCGCGCCTCGCCTTGTCCGCACAAAGCAACAAATGATACAATACAAGAAGCACGCACCGTGAAAGGCTTCCCCCCCATGTGCTCTGTGAGCGCCTCCCGGCTGCAATTGCACGTCTTCAGCACCTCAGTCGCATTGCTGAGCCTGCTGCCTGCGGGAGCCAGGCGGGAGCGCAGGCGGGCGGGAAGCGAGCAGCGCTCAGCAGGCAGATGGGTTTGCTGCCACGGGTTGATGGCAAATGGGGTGGGTCAACAGGTAGTATCTACAGAGCCCAGATGTTGAATGCCTGGACTAGCCCTGGAACAAGCAATCAGCTCCCTACCTGCTCAGAACCACCCCGCCAGCCCCACCCACCCGTTTCGTCAAAGGTGCACGGCACGCAGCGCGGCTCGTTTTCGTGGCAGGGGCCCCACCCCTCCCCCCAGTAGCAGTCTGCAGGAAGCTGGAACAAGGAGCGGGGGTCAACACCCCTGCCTGGTCGCCATGGCAAGCAGGAATGGGGCGTGGATGCTGCGAGCGGTAACAGACAGCTCAACGGCCGGCCGGCTCCCAGGCCAACGGCGGGGTGGCGACATTAGGCTGGCCAGGTAAGCAGCCAGTCGCTCGAATCAGCCATGCAGATGGCACCCCTCCCAGACCTCCCCTGATGCGCTGCCCCACCCACCCCCACCCCCCGGCCCGCCCCCCTGTCCTTACCTGTGAGGAAGTATGGGTCCTCCGGGTCCAGCCCTTGCACAGCACGCAGCACGCCGGGGAAGAAGAACATCACGTCGTCCTGGGGCAGGGGGCGGGGCAGGCAACAGTGTGAAGTTATTACGAGTGTAGAGCACGTGTGCAGTGCATGCATAGGTCGGTAGCCTCCTGGCGGCCCGACCAAGGCCGCCCCGCTGTGCCTCATCGCCCAAAAAAGCTTCACAGCTGCACCTGGCTGTACCTGGCCAGGCCCTCAACCGCACCCGCACCTGACACCCGCACCTGACACCCGCCTGACACCCGCCTGGCTGGCTCCGGCCTGCATGCCCGCCCGCCTCCCATGTCCGCTAAGCCTGCTGGCTGGGCCCCACCCCACGCCTGGCATCCGCACCCGCCCCTGGGCACTCCCACTGAAAGCCCTGCCTGCCTGCCTGCCTGCCCCGCCTGCTCTCACCTCTGCCCAGATGAGCCACTTGAAGCCGCTGCCGCCAGCTGTCGCCAGCGCTCCCAGCGCCATCACTGGTGACATGGCCGACCGCACATCTCCCGGCATGTAAGTCAAGTTGTGCACATCAGGGAAGTGGTGCCACACCTCCCCATGCTGTGCACCCTCCGCCTGCGCTGCCGCCAGCGCTGCGCCGGTCGCATTGGTGAGCACTAGTGTGGGGATGCCCTGCACAGCAAACATGGTACGAGCGGCAGGTGGGGGGGCCCTGGAGAAAGGGTCCGCTCTTTGCAGGTAGTGCAGGGCTGCTCATGTCTCTTCTGCACAGACGGAAAAGGGTGGCCAGCAAGAACAGGCTGTGCCGCTCACCCGCCGCCAGCCGCGCATCGTGTGCACCAGCGGGTGGCGGAAGTCGGCCGTGGGGGTGACCGCTGCAAAGTGCCGCAAAAGGGGCGGCGGCAGCGGCGGGATGGATGCTTCCAGCGCTGCCAGGCCGGGCCGGCCGTGCAGGCGCCCAGACCAGGCTGACTCAACAGACCTGCAGGCAGCGGAGGAGAGCGATAGACTGTGGGCGGGGGCGCCGGGCGGGCGGCGGCGGTGGCGGCGGGGGCGGCGCCCGCGGTGCTGCTGCTGCTGCTTCCGTTGCTGCTGTGGGAATGACTCGATCTGATCTACACAGAGTGGATCGCTGCATGCGGCCGCTGGCTTGCCACAAGGGATACAAGCCTCGCAGGCACATAGTATCGCCGGCCGGTGCCCGCCGCTCACGGTTGCAGGCCAACATGCCGCCAGGCCGCCCCCAGTATGATTGCCGCTATCAGCGCAGCGCCGGAGATAAACGCGAGCGTACGCCAGCTGCTCTGCGAGGGGCACAGGCCCTGTGCCGCCCAGGCCCCCTGGGCTGGCTTCCGCAGCTGAAGCACTGCCATCGTTAGCCATTGAACAATTCTCGGTATGCAGCATGCCCAGGGAGATTGGCTGACCGGCCAGCACACCATCAGCCACATGCCTAGGGTTGGGGGTAACCCTCGAGTGCTGTGGAAATAACTGGTTATAACGCTACATAACTCAACCGTTAGTTATATT